>CM077786.1:34953970-35121470 GCA_039737535.1 Lagodon rhomboides
ACAGGAGAGTTTTCAGTGTGAACGGGAGAGTTTTCAGTGTGAACGGGAGAGTTTTCAGTGTGAACGGGAGAGTTTTCAGTGTGAACGGAGAGTTTTCAGTGTGAACGGAGAGTTTTCAGTGTGAACGGAGAGTTTTCAGTGTGAACGGGAGAGTTTTCAGTGCTGAACGGGAGAGTTTTCAGTGTGAACGGGAGAGTTTTCAGTCCGAACGGGAGAGTTTTCAGTGTGAACGGGAGAGTTTTCAGTGTGAACGGGAGAGTTTTCAGTCTGAACGGGAGAGTTTTCAGTGCTGAACGGGAGAGTTTTCAGTGTGAACGGGAGAGTTTTCAGTCCGAACGGGAGAGTTTTCAGTGCTGAACGGGAGAGTTTTCAGTCTGAACGGGAGAGTTTTCAGTCTGAACGGGAGAGTTTTCAGTGTGAAGTTGTGTCCAGTTTCTTCTGTTCTGATGTCACTGGGGGTTTGTGTCTCTATTGTGGATCCAGGACATCAGCCAGTCTGGATTCAGTTGAGCAGCAGCTGGTCCTCCCTTGTAGTGAGGGAATAACCAGCAGTTAGCAGCAGCAGAGTGTGGTGGACGGGCTGAGGTGCAGCTGCTGGTCATTTACAGGGGCCAACCTGAGATGAGCTGCAGCAGCTTTGTGGCTGATTCATAGAGGCTCTTTGAATCCCTCTCAGTCTGGCCCCTCCTCTGGGGCTAATTAGCTTTGTGGACCCTGCCAGGAGCTAAAGCCCCGACAACAGAGCTCCGAGGATCACAGGGACACACAAACCTCTCCACGACGTGAAGGTGGAAAGAAGGAAAAAGGAAACAACAAACATATTCTGATGGTTTTTAATCTGTAATGAAAAGACCACTGACTGCTGATCGTCACGTTGTGTTTTTTGTCTCCCACTTTTTTCTCTTCTTTCAGTGAATGTTGGTCTGCAGGAGGTTTTAGATGAACATAAGATCAGTCTGAGGAGGAGATGTGAACGTGTGACTGAAGGAAGTGATGGAACAGGAAGTGATGAAACAGGAAGTGGAACCCTCCTCAGCAGGATCTACACTGAGCTCTACATCACAGAGGGACAGAGTGAAGAGGTTAATACCCAACATGAGGTGAGGCAGCTGGAGACAGCTTCCAAGAAGAAGACCTTCAGTGAAACTCCAATCAGGTGCTGCGACATCTTTAAAGCCTCACCTGACCAACAGAGACGCATCAGAGTCGTTCTGACCAACGGCGTCGCTGGAGTTGGAAAAACCTTCTCGGTGCTGAAGTTCACTCTGGACTGGGCCGAGGGCTCCGAAAACCAAGATGTCAGTCTGGTGGTTCTGCTGTCGTTCAGGGAGCTGAACCTGATCAGAGATGAGCAGTACAGTCTTCTCAGGCTGCTCCATGTTTTCCATCCAACATTACAGAAGGTGACAGCAGAGAAGCTCGCTGTCTGTAAACTTCTGTTCATCTTTGACGGCCTGGATGAAAGCAGACTTTCACTGGATTTCAAGAACCATGAGGTCGTGTCTGATGTCACACAGAAGTCATCAGTCAGCGTGCTGCTGACAAACCTCATCGAGGGGAAGCTGCTTCCCTCGGCTCTCGTCTGGATAACTTCCAGACCTGCAGCGGCCAATCAGATCCCTCCTTCATGTGTCGACAGGGTAACAGAAGTACGAGGCTTCACTGACGCCCAGAAGGAGGAGTACTTCAGGAGGAGGTTCAGTGATGAAGATCTGTCCAGCAGAGTCATCTCACACATCAAGACCTCCAGGAGCCTCCACATCATGTGTCTGATCCCAGTCTTCTGCTGGATCACTGCTACAGTTCTGGACCACATGTTGACTACAGACCAGAGAGGAGAGCTGCCCAAGACCCTGACTGACATGTACTCACACTTCCTGCTGGTTCAGACAAAGAAGAAGAAGCAGAAGTATGATGAGGGACGTGAGACGAGTCCACAGGAGCTGACGGAGGCTGACAGGGAAGTTCTTCTGAAGCTGGGGAGGCTGGCGTTTGAACATCTGGAGACAGGAAACATCATGTTCTACCAAGAAGACCTGGAGCGGTGTGGTCTTAATGTCACAGAGGCCTCGGTGTACTCAGGAGTTTGTACAGAGATCTTCAGAAGAGAGAGTGTGATCTTCCAGAAAACAGTCTACTGCTTTGTTCATCTGAGCGTTCAGGAGTTTCTGGCTGCAGTCTACATGTTCCACTGTTTCACCAGCAGGAACACAGAGGTGGTGGAGGACTTCCTGAGAGGTCAAAGGTATAACAGCTGACTCTTCCCTGGATGAGTTCCTGAGGAGCGCCATGCAGAAATCCCTTGAAAGTAAAAATGGCCACCTGGACCTGTTTGTTCGCTTCCTTCATGGCCTCTCTCTGACGTCCAACCAGAGACTCTTAGCAGGTCTGCTGGGTCAGACAGACAACAGTCCAGAAATCATCCAGAGAGCCATCAACAACCTGAAGGAGATGAACAGTTATGAGATCTCTCCTGACAGAAGCATCAACATCTTCCACTGTCTGACGGAGATGAACGACCACTCAGTCCATCAGGAGATCCAAGAGTTCCTGAAGTCAGAGAACAGATCAGAGAAGAAACTCTCTGAGATCCACTGCTCAGCTCTGGCCTACATGCTGCAGATGTCAGAGGAGGTTCTGGATGAGTTGGACACACAGAAATACAACATCACATCTTCACAGGGAAAACAGAGACTGATTCCAGCTGTGAGGAACTGTAGAAAGGCTCGGTAAGTCCAGATGTGATTCACATTAAACATCATGGTGAAGCTGAAGCCTTCAGTATTAAAGACAAACACTTTACACACATGCATTATATAAAACCTCAACACGAGACATGTTTTCCTGAACAAGTATGAAACCTGCTTATTGGATCAGTTCTCATCACCGAGCTCAGAGATGAGATGACATGTAGTCGTCTACTTTCCAGAACATTTACTGCAGCCAGGTGAACTCCACCTGAGACAGATTATGACCCATCACATGATGATAACTCATCTTTAGCACTAATTCTACTGTTGATGCAGTAGAAGACGCTGAGTTAATTGAATGGGAGGTGAAAAGCAGACGGAGCGACAGAATAAAATGCATCAAAGAACAAAATGCACACAAACACATAACTGAGGTCAACACATACGAGTGCAGTTACAACCTGCAGTGAATTTACATCAAGCTTCATGAATATAAATCAGCTCACATCTGACACGTTTACATTACAGTCATCTGGACACTTTGGTCCTGAACATCAGTGTGAGGTTCATGTTGCTCAAGGGCACTCGGGCAGGTTCATTTATTGATTGATTTTCTTGCTATAAGACTTTTAAAAGCAGTTACAAAGTGCTGTACACACATTAAACAGCAAAACAATGAAAGAGTCTCAAGAAACAGCAAGTTTCACCCCGACAGTCACAAATATAAATATAAAGAGGACAGAATGAATCAAACAAACCAGAATCCAACATGAAGATAAAAACCTCCACATCAGGGGTTAACAGCAGCTTTATTCAGGTGTGTTTTGGGGGCTGATATAAAATGGGCCCCGGTTCAGCCCCTCTGATCTCCTCAGGCAGGGAAAGTCTGGGGCCTCGTGGACAGAAGGAGCTCAAGGTTCAAACTACAAACCTTGTGATCAATGACTGACCAGCTCAGGCTGACCAGCTGACCACCTGAGCTTTGTGATGCAACATGTATGAATCTGTTTTCACTATAAAGTGTCACATTTTATTGTTTTAATGTTCGATTATCTGTCATCACAGATTTATTAGCTGTGGACTCTCAGAGAGTCACTGTGAAGTCGTGGCCTCAGCTCTGAAGTCCAACCCCTCCCATCTGACAGAGCTGGACCTGAGGAACAACGACCTGCAGGATTCAGGAGTGAAGCTTCTCTGTGCTGGACTGGAGAGTCCAAACTGTCGACTGGAGACTCTGAGGTCAGTTCATGTGTTTCTGTGTCGATCTATAAAATTTAAATCCAGAACAGAAGTTTGAAGTTTCCTTCAGTTCTCTTGTTTTCTGGGTTTGTCTGAGCTCAAATCACAACAACTCAGTTTAAAGTCTGACAGTCTGAACAGTTTGACTCCTAATGATATATTTATATCTCACACACACACACACACACACACACACACACACACACACACACACAGGTGACACTACATTATTGTATATTACTGCCTGACGTACAACACACACACACACACAGATACACAGATTTAAATCTGTGAACAGAAAGTGTTGAATCTTTAAAAAGGAGTTTGGATGATGTTTAAGTCACGTTGGACTAAAGACACATGAGTGTGATGTGTTTATGTGCTCTTCATTGGATAACAGTCTCTTTTTATTTCAGTGTTAAAGGATTATTACGTACCTTGTTAATGTGTTCTTACTGTAGTTAAGTGCACTTAAAATGAGTCACATGACAACTATGTCCCAATAAATGAACTTCAGATTATTAACAGACAGAATAAATGTCACCATCCACAGTAAATCACAGTGAACCCAAAATGTGGTTTTCTACTGACCTTGTTCAAAATGAAACTCCAACAAGTCAAACCAGTGAATTCAGTGCAATGTTCCTTTAACCTTGTTTTGTTACTATTCACTGTCACTTTACTTTGGTTCAGACACAAACATGTTCTTTTAACCTTGCTCTGCTATTGATCACTGCTGATGAACTTTACCACAAAAGACCTTCATTAATATTAAACACAGCAGAAGAACTCTTCCAGAAGCTTTCAGTGATGCTTCATTACTTTGTGGGCCCACACACACACCCAAACAAGCTGGCAACCAGGGAACACAACCAGAAATAAGACAGCCGTCAGGCTGCAGGCCTGGTGGAAGCTGGGGAGCGTGGCGGCCAAACACAGTTGAAGCCGGTTCACTTTGACCGTGCAGAAACAACAGGTGAGTTCTCACCGTAGCAGAGCTCAAGTCACAAGAGTCCCAGTAGGTCACCTCCAAGCTGAAGGGGAGACGCGGCGGGCTGATGGCAGGCTGACTGTGGAGGACCGGCGGCGCGGACATCTTCTTTCTCCCTCGGTGGCCTCAGAGCTCAGCTAGCTGCTGCTCTCACTCTCACAAACAGTCAGCGAGTCCAAACAGCAGCCTCAGTTTCACTCCTCGGAGCTGAAGGGGTAGCAGGTGGGTTAATGGACGACTGTGGAGAATTGAGGAAGAGAAGAAATCGTCTGGAACGAGACTCAAAACTCAACTGTGTTAATAACAGGAGCTTTAAATAGTCGAATCAGATGTTGAATCAGTTTCTGTGGGTTTTTATTTGGCTGCACAACATGAGTTTGTATAGATGGAGCCTCTGGTGGAGCTGCAGAGTTTAAGAGGTGACATCACTACGTCTTTATTGAAGCAGCAGCACGTTGTCATTAATATTAATGAGAGCTCTGTTTCACTTTGTGTATCTGACAGTGTTGAACCTGCATCCTGTTGGGTTCAGGTGTTTGGAGCTTCATTTTCTAAACCTTCTTCAGCTCTGAACAGATTATTAAACACTGAATGATTTCAAGCAGGAACATTGTCTTTTAAACTCACATCATTTATTCTTTATTCAGATTGATGGAGCTGCAGTTTGTCAGAGATCAGCTGTGCTTCTCTGGCCTCAGCTCTGAAGTCCAACTCCTCCCATCTGAGAGAGCTGGAGCTGAGTGACAACAAGCTGCAGGATTCAGGAGTGAAGCTTCTCTCTGCTGGACTGGAGAGTCCAAACTGTCGACTGGAGACTCTGAGGTCAGTTCATGTGTTTCTGTGAATCTATAAAGATTTAATTAACTTAAAGTTTTCTCTCTCTCTCTCTTGCTCGCCCACACATTCTCTCCACACAGCACACACGTGTGGTTGTTCATCACAACAAGGAAACTAGCTTTACTTGAGAAAGGCTGCAGGCAGCGAGACAGAAGACTGCTGAAAAGGTAGAAAGTGAAATGTTCCTTCAGAGCGTGGAGGACGAGACGACTCTGGCTGCTCCCACTGACCAATCAGTGGTCTGCAGTGTGTTAACTCCACCTTTTAGCCTGGGATCAGTGTGCATCAGTGAAGCTAAACTGTTCATAGCTGTTTCAGACAGCCAAAGGTGGAGCGAAGAGCTGCTGGAGGCTCAACAATGGTTTAAACATGGAGGTAACTTCTCACATGTTCTACTAATACTTTGAAAACATGATTCCAGACTGTTTAAATCTCAGTGATGATGTCATCAGTTCTGAAGGAGATTTGACCTCATAGATTCTGTCCTGATTCACACTGAGCATCTTGTTCTGCTTCATATTTAAAACATATCTAATATAACATCAGAACTTCAGCACTGTTTTATTCTCTATCAGCCTCTTCATCATTGATTTGCACTTTTCCTTCTTGCTTCTGAAAATAACAACACAAACGTTGTGTTTTCTTCTGTCAGACAACAACAAACGTGTGTTTGTTCCAAACCTTTATGATGATATGTGACGTCTGTACTGACTGAAACACTTCAGCTCAGGATGACTTTTATCTTAAAGCTCCTGTTGGTGACAGAGTTGATGTTTGAGTCTCGTTCCCAACCCGTCAAGTTCTGACGCTTTGGGCCGGCGCCGACCGACCTACAATCCCACAGCGTCAGAATTTGACGAGTCGGGAACGAGACTCAAAACTCAACTGTGTTAATAACAGGAGCTTTAAATAGTCGAATCAGATGTTGAATCAGTTTCTGTGGGTTTTTATTTGGCTGCACAACATGAGTTTGTATAGATGGAGCCTCTGGTGGAGCTGCAGAGTTTAAGAGGTGACATCACTACGTCTTTATTGAAGCAGCAGCACGTTGTCATTAATATTAATGAGAGCTCTGTTTCACTTTGTGTATCTGACAGTGTTGAACCTGCATCCTGTTGGGTTCAGGTGTTTGGAGCTTCATTTTCTAAACCTTCTTCAGCTCTGAACAGATTATTAAACACTAGGGGTGTAACGATACACAAAAATCACGGTTCGATGACGTACCTCGGTTTTGAGGTCACGGTTCGGTTAATTTTCGGTACTGTACCGGAACAAAATGCAAACATAAAGTGCTGCCTGATAATAAGTTAAATAAATTATTCTCAAATAAACAAAATATGTAAAATAAGTTTTCCAATAAATAAAATATTCTCAAACAAAAAATATATGAAACATTATAAAAATGAATTCCTCACAGCTTGTTAAAGGCTTTTAACAAAACTTTTCCACATTGACTCCACCCATGAGTTATTTGTGAGTACAGGCTTTCATTAAAGAAGATATAAGGACGACAACATGCACTTTTGGACGATTTATTGACAGTCACGTTCTTTTGGACAGGCATCGACACAGTCACCTACACTGTCACTGTGTGCTATGTAGCGCTCGTCGAACAGTGGTTTGCAGGTCGCAGACCCCGACATCTCCGTGTGAAAAAGTAGTGTTCAAGCCACGTCAAAATAAAAATACATATACATGACTTGGATCGATGAGTAAGGGCGATCGGAATGTTTTTACTGGTTAGCGGACATGGCCGAGGACCCCTCACCTGACGGGATTTCCAGGCCACACCTCCAGCACACCTGGGACCCTCACCAGTTAAAATTAACACAGAGTCAAACTGTCACACCGGATACATACCCGATCTCAGCTGAACAATGTCGGCTCGTTTTATCCATTTGTCTTTCTCCGTCGCATTATTTAACTAGGAAGCCGAAGTGTTCCCAAGCAGGAGACTTTAGCGACAAGTGAGGGTCTTTAAGCTCCGGTTTCTCGCTGAGCGTTAGCCATGACGTGAACGGGCTGCACATGTAGCTGCAGGCGGAAAATAAACACACGCAACTTCCGTTCCGGGAACTCACCCGTGCACAGCCCTGTACCGAACCGAACCGAACGTCCTGTACCGAAGCTGTTCAATACAAATACATGTATCGTTACACCCCTATTAAACACTGAATGATTTCAAGCAGGAACATTGTCTTTTAAACTCACATCATTTATTCTTTATTCAGATTGATGGACTGCAGTTTGTCAGAGATCAGCTGTGCTTCTCTGGCCTCAGCTCTGAAGTCCAACTCCTCCCATCTGAGAGAGCTGGAGCTGAGTGACAACGAGCTGCAGGATTCAGGAGTGAAGCTTCTCTCTGCTGGACTGGAGAGTCCAAACTGTCGACTGGAGACTCTGAGGTCAGACACCATTTTTTCCTTCTGTGCTCAGATTAATATGATGTGAAAGTTGTGTTGACACTAAACTGCAGACATCAGGCTGATATTATACTGATCCACACTGAGCATCTTAATGCTAAAGTCTGTTTTCTTCTTCTGTGGTTTAGTCCATTGACTGTGGCAGAGCAATGTTGAGCTGCACATTTAAAACCTTCATATAACAATATGAATAATTCACTCTGAACATCCTCAACTATTGATTTTCATCTTAGATTCCAAATCATGTTTTTAAGATGTTTTTTTAAAGAGATGAGAAAAATACATTCTACAATGAAAAGTTAAATAATCTCTATTTTAACTATCAGACAATAACAAATATATTCAGAATTGTCTTTTAAAACATTTTAATGAAGCTTTGTGACGTTTATACTGACTGAATATTTAAATTGTGAAGTCACATCATTTATTCTTTATTCAGATTGAGGAGCTGCAGTTTGTCAGAGATCAGCTGTGCTTCTCTGGCCTCAGCTCTGAAGTCCAACCCCTCCCATCTGAGAGAGCTGGACCTGAGTGTACAACAAGCTGCAGGATTCAGACGTGAAGCTGCTGTCTGAACTTGTGCAGAGTCCAAACTGTCGACTGGAGACTCTGAGGTCAGTAGAGAGTTGCAGTCAGTCCCTGCTGGTTTCAGCAGTATTGTAATAAACACAGTCAGTATCAAAGTAAAGATCCAGCATTTCCTGCTTTCCTCAGTGAAGCTGTGAGAGGAGAACGGTGACAGGCTTCAGGATTGGACAGAAAGAGATAGAGGGGGAACAGTCAGCCAATCAGACGAGCCAGAAGCTTGTTGTGATGGTGTGTTTGAGTTGAAGTGAAGACGACTGTTGTTGTTGTGTTCATGTCTACAGGAAGTAAAGCTGGATCACAGCTGACAGCATCACAGGATGTGTAGAGACAGCGGTCCTCATCCATCAAACTGTTGTAGCATCACATCTTTGTTCTCTCATTTCAACACTAAACAGCTGATCAGTCCGTCTGTGTCACAGCTCTCAGGTCTACGGTGGCCCTGAAGGTCAAAACACAACAACATTCCACAAAACATCAAACTGTCACCAGAGACTCGGGTTCTGTCCAATAACAAACAAGAACGCCGTCCCACCTTTTCCATCATCTGAAGTGTGGTTGTGTTTGGACCTTCAGGGCCACCGTACAGATCAGTCTGACCGAAGCCTGCACATCACTGACTCTTATTTCAGAGAACCGTGGTTACATTTAGTAACCATGTGGTCTTCTCACAGACCAGAACCTCTGCTGAAGTCCAGTAACCACAGCTGATGTTGACTGTTCAGTCTCTGTATGAACATGTAGGAGCTTTAACATCAAATATTTATCTGTCCATCTGTCTTCTGTTTTATCCAGATATTTTTAGAACAGACTCCATATTTACATATTAGTGATATTTCAGAGCAGATGAAATATTCAGGTGTGACTGAGACTCTGGTTTCTAACAGCAGTGACTCATCATTAAAGTGTTTCTGCAGTCATGATGCGTTCAGGGACTCTGAGCAGTTTATTTCACTGTGTACTTCAGTGAAACCTGCAGAGTAAACACACTTGATGTGTCTGCAGGTCTGTGAGCTTCACTCCAACACGTTAACATGAAGCTGAAAGGAAGCTGGCTACGCTACACAGCCGCTCCACTTGTGGTCTGAACAGGACTGAAGTCCTGCTGGTCTTTATATCACTGACTGACAGCTGATGGAGGGAGTCTCTGTGAACACTCATGGATCACTGCTGCTGTCTCTCTGATTCTCTCATCAGGTGGAAGTGATCTCTGTCAGAGTGGTGAGAAAGGTGGAGGTGTTGAGAGGATCAGCTGTGTCCTGATGATCCAGAGAGGTTGAAGCAGCACCATCAGCTGGTGGGTGGAGAGGCTCTGACTGGGCGGAGAGGAGAGCTTCATCCAGCAGTGACTGACGGACCAATCACAACACGTGGAGATGACTGTCAGTGCTGCAGTGTGAACTGCTCTGAGATCAGCTCCACTGTCCAGTCCAGCATCCTCCCTGTGTTCCTCTGGATGTGACAGAGTGTCATCAGTGTATCTGGACTGCTCTGCTGCATCTGCCAAGCAGCCGTCACGTTAGGAGCAGACAAGATAATGAGTTCATTACTCGCTAAGAGAGACTTGATGTTCTCTGCAGTCAGCTGGGAAACATATGTGCAGATATCAGCGTCGCCTAAAAGGCAAAAATCCAATATTGTTGATCGGTTGTGTAAATCTACAGTCATTTAAAGTGTCCACAGGTTAAACTAGTGTGAACTAGTGTAAAGTCTGTGCTCGTCTCTGTTTTCTCTGGGACCTTATTTTCCTCTGAGGACCAAAAGTTTGTATTATGACCTCATTAATATTGTAAATAATAAGATTCTTCTATAAAACTACTCAGTGCTCCTTTAAATTGTGTTGTTGTCCTGTACAGACAAACAGTATTACATCATATTAATTCTGTGTCATAATAACAGAATAAATGTTATAATGACATTAAAATGTTTTTCTGTCATACAACCAGGTATGTGTGTGTGTGAGAATGAGACAGCAGAGGTGTCGTTATGTTTATTTCATGTTAATCCCACGCCAATTACTGATATGTTGAATAAAAAAATGTAAAAGGTAATAGCTGATAGAAATGTGTAGCTTGCATTTTAAGACTCATCTTTTATTTTATATTTAATACACATGCACACTTTTATTTCAGTATAAAAAAAATCCACTATACGATCAAACTAAAAGCAGTTGAAAGTATTTTTATTTCATTTTGTTTGTATCATAGGCACTTTATTGTGATATGTAAAAAGAAGAAATGAGGATTCAACCAAGAGAGATGTGCCCATGAAAAATGAGAAAAGTATTGCCTACCATTCCCTGTTTTTCTGTCATACAACCAGATGTGAGGATTCAACTAAGAAACAATAAATTGGCTGTTACCACCATCGGCTTCAAGTGATTATTGCCTGACTGAGAGGACATCAAATCAAGAGGGTTACACTAACATGTTTCCCAAACCGTGCAGTGCATCTCCAACAACTTTAAAGTTAGCTAGCTAACGTAACATAACCAACCACTGACCAGTAAACGTGTTCGTGTCCTCAGAGAAGAGCCGCTCCGTCCAGAGTGAAGATCATCAGAGACTATATTCTCAAAAAGTTTTAGGCGAAATGCACTAACTTCACACGGGAAACGAGCGAGACCGCCCATTTTGGCGTGCACTACCTGGATTTGTCAGAAAATCTGTGGGCGGGACTTTTTAAAAAAATTTTTTTTACTTATCTCTGGTTGGTTTAGGCTGATCCAACCAGAGAGTCTATGAACCATGAACACTGTTTAGCTCAGTGGGTCGAGCAGTCAACCTGTGAACCGACACTTTACCTTCGTCCTGGTTTTGAGTCCCGGCCTGGGTCCTTTCCTGTCTCTCGATCTGTCTTGTCAATAGAAGGCAAAATAAAAATAAAACAAATATTGATAGAACCAACGCAGATAAACAAATCTTAATAAGATTAGATAAAGTCACTTTATTCATTGATATTTCAATTCTCTGGTCTTTATTTGTTATTATTCCAACACTTACAGAATGTAATCAAGTTACATTACTCTAATATTGTAATTGGGTGAAATCAGGTAATCTGGACGCCTCAGCTCAAGTGTTATTGATTTCTGTTCAGTGCAAAACTGAATTGAATAAAATTAATGAAATTAAATGTGAATGATGACTTCATGGGGTGATGTCACAGAAAGGGGCGGGGCACTTGTACATATGTACATATTATATATACAAGAATCTATTTCTTACCTTTTTATTATCTTGTTTATTTTGTTCTATTATTATTATTTATTGTACTGAACTGTCCTCAGGCGGCTGTGACACACACACATCCCCGTTTGCAGGACCAATGAAGGAATTCAACTTTAACTGAAAACACAACAGACTCACAAACTTTGAGGCGGGAACCGGAAGTGCTAACATGCTAGCTGATTTCCGGCTGTTAGTTCTTCAGACTACACGACTCTATAAAGTTCACTGTGTTCGTGTCGCCACTCGAAACTTCAGCTTTAACTCAAATTTAACTCGTACTGAAGAATAAAGCGACCTTTTTCTTCATCGTTGAGACTTTTGTTTTGAAGAGAAGTTCACCGGAAGTCCTGTGGTAGTTACTTAAACACCCCCCGGCTGTTGCCCCGCTGTTCCTCCATGCAGTCGTCCCTCCCTCCCGCCTCTCCGCCTGCTTCAGTCCGCTTCTGTTCGCCGCAGAGTCCGCTGCTCGCGTCGCCCGCTGCCTCACCTCCTCCCCGGCTAACTTCACGGGGGAGCACCGCTGGTCCGACCGTGTCTGCAGAGCTTTGAAGAGGGAAGATGGGTCCCGGGTCCCGGAGCTGGTTGTGGGTCTGGTCGTGCTTGCTGAGCCTGAGTGTTTGGACCCGGGCTCTGGAGCTGCAGGAGCTGTTCGAGTTCGGAGAAGGAGCCGGAGACCAGCAGCTGCAGCCCGGCTCGGACTCCACCGCCGAGCTGCCCCTGAACGGCTCCGTGCTCTTCTTCAGCGACACCTTCGACAAAGTTTACGTGAGTTGAAGCTCCAGCTGAAGATGTTTCCACATTTAGTCCCGATGTTCATTCATCAAAGTCGAATATGAGCCCAAGAATCACGTTAAACGGCAGCCTGGTCTCCGCTGTGAACCAAACCTCACTCATTAATGTACGAACTTTAACTCCAGTCACGGTTTAAACGACAGAAGGCTGTTTGTTCAGAGCTTCAAACTGTTTCCAACTAAAATGTAATCAGACAAAAATAAATCGGCTCTTCAGGAATAAATCCAAATCAAGTCCAAGTTAAAATGAGTAAAATTCAAATGAGATTGGGTTAATGTCCTGATCTGTGTGGCTGCAGCTACATCATCAGTGTTTCTTAATCATTCATATTGTTAAATGTTCAAAACAGTCAGACAACAAAAACATCAATATTTACAACAGAATATTTGTTTATTCGTCTCAACAAGAAACAGAAATATTTATATCAGTTTGACATTTCTGATCCTTCAGCAGACCTTCATCCCAAAACCTCAGAAATCATCTCAAACACCTCACGTGACTGTCGTGGTGACATCTGTCTTCTGACTGTCTGTGTTCACTAACTTCTCACATTTAAATAGTTAAATGTTCCCTGAACTCCACATCCTGCTGTAATACTGAAGTAATTCAGCTCCGCACACCTCTCCCTTAAATCGGGTACTTTTCAAAGGGAGTTTGGCATTAAATTCTGTTGAGTGAGAGTTACATGAAGAAGCTGGTTTACAGGGAAGCTGAAGACATTTTGGAGCTTTTTAGAAATGATTTTTGGCTGTTTGTGTTGTGTGATTCTATGTAATTATTGATCCAGGCTTGATTGATCTGTCTGTTAAGTGCTTTGTTGATATAGTGATCACTGTCAGTCACTTTGTCTTCTCTCTGTTCGTTTGCTCACATCTGATAAAGCTCTCAGTCTTTTCCACCTCAGCTGTTTTCAGCGCTCATGCTCCTGCAGACACTTCAGCTCATATCATTCTGTCTGTGACTCACGCTGGGATGAACTTTCAGTCATTTTAAGGACTCTAACTGCCACTTGAACTTCTTTAAAATGCAGATTTTTCAGCCTGATCACTGTGTTTGATAAGCTGATCGTCTCATCACTGCTATCTCCCAGCGCTCTGTCTGCTCTCCCTCTCTGTTTGTTTGTTGACACCTGATAAGCTTTTCTATTGGCTGTTAATCACCTCCGCACAGTTTGTGAGTGTTTGCTAAATAAGAGTCGTCTGTCGGCGTGTCTCCCTGCAGCCGGAGCTGCTGCTGTGGTTCAGATCCACATCAGCCCTGCTGCTCTCGGACTCCCAGTGTTTGACTTGTGGTTTTGTGGCGACACGTTGAAGTGTCGGTGTGTGAGCAGCAGTGCAGGAGGAAGAGTTCAGCTCGTTTACTGAAGGAAAACAGTGTCACAGTGGAGATGTTAAAGTGTCTCTGCAGGCTGCGACTGTTGTTAATGTAAAAGCATCTTTTTACTGTAGGTGGAGCTCATTTCATCTACTGATTATCGTCTCCATGAATCCATCGATGAGTAATGTGGTGACACCTTCATTATGATTGTTTGAATATAATAACTTTATTTATATGCAAGAACAGGATACAAAAGAATAGACGATAAACAACCCGGTCATGAGAAAGAGACCAGCGATCACAGTACAGTGAAGAATTAAATGGATGCAGTTACTCCACATTGAATCTGGAGCAGTAAACCTCTTTTATTAATCAGTCCCTCGAGGATTTCACGATGTTGCAATGGCACGAATCAATCACCGAAACTTTCCCACACATTTGACCAGTCGCTGAAGTCCTGCAGTTCTCTTTGCTCACGTCATGCATCGACTGCAGCGAGCTCACCTCCTCGCTTCTGGATTTGAAGATGCGATATCTCACATTTACCCACAAAACTTGCTGCTAAAGCCCGAGCAAAACGATCCCCTGATGTTTTGCATGAAAGCGGAGGAACTGTTCAAATCGCAACTCGTTTTTTTGCAAAAGAAAAAATGGAAAGCTGCCGTGAAAATTCAGGCCGCAACAATCTCAAAGAATCTGCGAATCCTGATGAGCATTTCAGCATCGTTCTGGGTTAAACATGATCGTACAATTTGCGATATTCCTAAGATGATAAAAAGATGCTTGTGCGACCTTGTTAAAATGATTTTAGTCCAAACCTCAACATGATTACGAACACTTTCAAATCATTCAGAGGAAGAGCAGCAGATCTGAAACCAGCCGTGAAGCTTGAACCAGAAGAAAAGACTTACATGATGATCAGAGTTAATTTATGTTCTTCTATGTTTTTATTAACTCTTCATTTGTTTTGTGAGAAAAATCTTAATGAGTGAAGTAACTTAAACTGGAGGTGAAAGTATAAAGTCGCACGAAAACAAAATACTGAAGTAGAGAGTACGAGTACTTAGAATTTGTTCTGAGCTGCAGTACTTGAGTAAATGTACTCAGTTACACCGGCCAGCAGACAGGTGGAGGTCTGTTGTTTGTTCAGAGGGGCGGAGGTGTTGGATTGTCGGTGAACAGAGGCTGGAATGTGAGTCAATTAAAAGCCAGCACAGATAAGCCTTTCAACAAGCCGCCACACACACACACACACACACACACACACACACACACACACACACTGCATTCCTCAGGTCATGTGACGGCTAATCCAGATTTGAGCATCTACACTGAAACACATCTGTTCCTGTTTCCAGCACTCGCTTCTCCCTTTTTAACTCGGCCTGGTTTTATTGATTTGAGCCTTTAATGAAGAAAATCTGGACCTGGAGCGAAGCTGCTGCACCAAAACTGGGTGAAGCTCAAGGTTCATCGTCAACTGTTCCCTTAATTCAATCAAGCCTAATCCAATATCAGATTTAAATCTGCTGGATCTCAGTTTGTTGTTGGATCTTCACTCAGCTACTTAAATACACCTGATATTTCACAATATTTTTAATATCGGGACGTCAAGTTTTTTTGGCTTCTTTTCATAGGAATGAACAGGGCTCCGCCTCCAACGCCGTGTCCAGGTTTAATAAAATATCCTTGTTTTACAGTGGTAACTTTATTATATATTTTTAGTTCAGACTCTCCTTAAAACTCAGCAGGAACAGAACAAAGTTTTAACGCTGCTTGAATGGAGACGGATGGAAAATAATTAAAATGGCAGCATCCTTAAACTTCAGCGCGTCGTGGCATCACAGTGAAATGAGGCGTGACGACCGAGGTGTCGGAGCTGGAGCTGGTAAACACCTGCGACGGGAGTGAAAACCACTGAAGACACAGGTCAGATGGTCGACCTCTGTAGACACAAGAGGATATACGAGAATCAAACCTTTAAAAAGTGATGATACGTCAGTGTCGCGGTCTAAATCAGAAGCGCTCTCGTTTTGCTCCCTTCACGACTTTTTGACTCGTTGAGCTGCTGGACCTCGTCGACAGACTGAAGCGTCGCCGTCCTCTCTGTTCAGTCACCTCACCATTTGTTTTCCTTCCTCCTGTTAAAACAAGCCTCGGACCACACAGATCACTCAGGGTCTCTACAGGAAGTGGACGGGACATCGTGAAGGTCTCGCTCTGGTCGCCAGACTTGTTTCATTAACTCTGAGGAGACATGTAATCAAGTTTGTTGTTGGAGGATGAAGCGGTTAACATCGTTCACCCCGAGTTCACTCACAGGACAGGAAACATATGATGCAGTTGGTTTTACCCCACGAGCTGCGATATCTTTCTGGTCTTTGATTGGTTGAATCCCTGAACAAGTGTGCAGCTTTGTTTTCAGGATCTTATTAATACCGATTCCATTATGGATTCACATTTTTGGTCCGATTCTTTATTGGTTTCTGGATCAATCCCTGGTCAGTTTTCGTTGAGTCAGCTGTCGAAACAGTCTGTCTGTCATCAGCTAGCTTAGCATTAGCCTGCAGCGTCCCTTCCAGACTCTTCTCCTGTGTGATGAAGACGATCAGCTGACTGCTACCAGAGGAAACTCTGACAGCGTCGGACATGTTGGTTTAGTTTCTTTATCAGAGATCCTTCATTGATTTGTTTGTGAAGACGGTTCACTCTGGACGGATTTGAGGAACTGAATTTCTCTTTTGTTGCTGGTTTTTGTTGTTTTATTTCTGGTGAATATTGAACTCAAAAAGACGCCAGGACAAAGTCGAACTTAAAGAAGAGTTTGTCAGGACATAAAATCAATGATCTGTTGATCTTTATTGATCCAGATGTGACAGTAGCACAGCAGATTCAACAAAATGTTGAAATCGAACTGAATTTTGACCTAAAATTGAAAGTTTTGAAAGAGATTTGTGACTCTCCTGATCAGCACACATCCAGATGAGTTTGGGTTTTTGTTTTTGGACCTCCACTAGAACTTAAAGTTCTGTGCGTCTGAACAGAGCTCGTCCAAACAACAAGCGTTCGTAAAGAGCTGAAGTTTGAGACTCCCAGCTGTCATCGCTCGTCTCTCTCAGCTGTATTTTCCCACAGCGTGAAGCTCTAATTGTTCACTTTGACTCTGCAGTCCATGAAGCGCCCGCCCCCCTCGGTTAACTGCCCTCCCGCCCCCCACAGAACCACCGACATCCTGTTGGTCTGTGGTTCCCCAGTAATTATCACCACTAACACTCTTCAGGCTTTCTGATATCCAAAGTGACGTCAGCTTTAAGAACAACTCTTCCATGTAGTAAAATGAAATCTTCTGGCTCGGCTCCAGCTGCTGCTGTGGAGGTTTTCCAGTCGTACGTTCAGCCCTCGACAGGAAGCGCAGCGTCCCGGCACAGTCGACACATCTGGAACGTATAGATGCAATACATCTGTCGTCCAAAAACCAGATGTCAGCGGTCGGCGTGTTTCCTCCCTCCGCTGTTCTCACACTGATGATGATGATCTCAGGGGTCGGACATGTGTGATGTCAGTGTTCCCTCAGACAGTACATGTATTATTACAGTACATGTACCAACAGCAGGTCACTGGCTGCTCAGAGCATCGCAGGAATGCAGCAGAGACGTCCGACATGGAGGCCGAACAAAACCTTTTGCCTGTTTCAGCCTGTGAAGCACAAATAACACCAAAATGATTTAATAATCATCACTGCATAAACTAGTGTTGTGATGTGAAAAACAATCTGTGTCCATCGACGAGCCCCGAGTCTGCAGCACTTTATGAGGTCGATCAGATTGAACACAACAGTGGAAATGAGAAGCTTCTATCACACGTTTAGAAGAAGAGAGGAATGTGTTGAGACGTCGCTGATGTGCATCTCAGCTGCTCTCTTCAAACTCGAGCAGAAAGAAAAGTTTGTACAGAGAAGTTTAGTTCAGTTTGTCTGCGGGGATGATGTCAGAACAGGTTGTACCATCTCTACATCACCTCGCTAACAACTCATTCTCTTGTCCTCAAGTGTTTTTCATCACTTGGCCTGTTCGGTTGTGTAAACCCTTGTTTCCACCGGGAACGTCACGAGCCGTGTTTCCATCGAGCATTTAGAAGAATATTTTCCCTCTAGTTTGCAAATAAGTTTGTGCGCTCGCTTGAGATGTCTTTTGTGAATCAGAGTTAATCAGAGAAACTGACATTCAGGTTCATCCACATGACTGATCAGCCGTCAGCGTCATGTCTGCCTGACTGACTTGCTCAGATTGTGTTTATTACATAATTTCTCCTTTATTTTGTGCCTCTGCTGTGGTTGAGTATCTACGTAGAAACGAGGGGTTAAACCGTCACTGGGGCTGCTGGACTTCGCAGACCCAGGATCTGTTCTGCTCGGCCTCGCCGGAGGTTTTGCGAGCGTCGTTAGCTGTCGGCCTGCTCCGCTCAGACAATAGGTTTCCTGTCTGCTCTGTGAAGAAGCTCGAGTGTCTTCGGCTCTGCAGGCGTCTCCTCTGAAGTCAGATACCTGCTGAGGCCGCAGAGACTCGTCCTCTCACCCACATGCTGCTGTCATTCAGGCGTCTCTCAGGAGGAAGTCTCCGCGATCAAAAGCTCCTCTGAGGAGACGTCTCTGCTCAAACCGGCCGGCTTTACAGAGGCAGTCGAGCAGGACGGCTTTTCCTTCCTCGGCTCTAATTTCATCTCCTCTGTGGACAGGATCTTAAAATGTGGTGACTGACGCTCTGAGTGGACTGAAGACCTCTGTGTGAAACACATCTCACCTGTTTCAGGATGTTCTCACCGGTTAAAGACACCACCAGGAGGTTTTTAGCTGTATACCTCTTCACATATCTCTGCACAGAGCAGCTGTGTCCTCTCCGGCTGCTTGAATGTACACGGTGAGATAAGATGGACGACGGTGAGATACACAGTTTATGTCTGGAGCTGCTCACGAGGCCGAGCGTCGGCGTCGGCGCCAGCTCACCGGATGGAGGAGGACTTTCTGTCCTCCACCCTCAGCAGCTGCAGCTGACAGCTTCATGTGTGAAGGAGAGAGATGCAGGTTACCTGCTGCAGGACGTCAGCTGAGGCGTCTCCACCTACAGACTGACTGATTTCTGAAATGCTAGTGTGCAAAAGTTATAAGTCATAAACATGTTGACTTCAATCTGCTGCAACGGTTCTGCAACGTTCAGTGAATACAGAGGTGACAGATGATAAAGGAGCAACAGATCCACAGATCATCTCTGCTGAGTGAAGATAAAACTTTTGTACAAACTGCAGAACAAGTGGAAGAATTAGTTTAAAGGTTCTGATGTTAAATGTGGTTCCGTCAGACACGACAGTGTTCGGAGCTCCGTAACAGATCTGCGTTGATGCCGGCTGACATTCAGTGTTCAGTGTCTGACCTGAGAGGCCTCCTGATCCTCAGGTGCACATTAACCAGCTGAATATTTCCCATGATCCTTTAGTCAATCATTTATAACAGCAGCCTGTCTGCTGATCAGTGTGAACTGAAGGGATATTCATGACGATCTGTCAAACACGTGGCAGATTTAGCTCCGACCTGCTGGTGCAGATACACAACCTCAACTCAAACGAGGACTCAGTAGAGTGCATACCTCTGCTACAGTCCCCTTTAACTAAATCCAGTGTAATCCAACATCAAACTGGAGCCTTGTTTCACTCTAAGTTTGAATCTGGCCATAACTGCTGAACTATAGTTTAAGATCAGCAGATCCTAATCAGCTCGTACTCATCATTAGATATCAGCAACCGTAAGACTCCTGAGTTATTTCCATCAAGATCCATTTATCATTACCTGAGACACTAACAAAAACCAACCAACCAACAAGCCAAATGACAAACCAGCTGACAGACAAATCATCAACCGACAAAATGACCTCTCGTTCATCTTTGATGAATCTTTGAAGACCCGTCTGTCTGACACAACAGCTCGTCAGAAAAACTTTAATTTTGGACCTCATGAGGTCGACTGTGACTGAAGTTGATAAGATATTTAAACTGACGTTGTTAAACTTCCATGTGTTGACATCGACAGTGAACGTTGAGAAGACGTCTGTCGTTCCGGCTCCTCGGTGGACGCCTCTGGATATCTCATGCTCAGTGGGATAATGTGAACTGTGGTAGCTCCGCTCTTTGTCTCAGAAGCTGATCGTCAACCTACAGGACAGTCTGAGTGAAGCAGAGCTTGTGGGTGTCGGCTGGATGTGAACAACAAGCCTCTGTCCCTGCAGCCTTTCACATTAATGAGACCACAGTCACATTATCATCAGCTCCTTTGTGTTGAGAAGAGCTTCATCTCATCGACACATCGACGCTCGAAACCTCTGTACTCTGACAAGTGACGCTGTCAACATTTCTTCAGCTTGTTTCTCTTTTAACTCGCCTGCAACTTTTTAAATCGTTTCAGTCATTGTTTTAAACAAAGATCTTCCCAGTTGCTTCTTCTCCACTGGGAGGATTTGCTGTCTTTTGGTCCGTTCATCAGACAAAACAAGAGATTTGCAGGTGTCACCTTGGGTTCATGGAAAAAGTCATAATATGTGACATTAAAGAGACTAAACAATTGACTGCAGTAGAAACATCTTGTTCTAATAATGAGATGGTTTCTTTTTCTTGGATGTTTACCAGATCTTACGATGTGAGCCGAGCCGTCACTGACACACAAACTGAAGCTGTTGAGTCTTTGCTCCTCATGGTCACAGTTCACCGTGCAGCCGCTCAGCGTGAGGCGGCTTTCAGTTAATGAAGTTAAAACGATCCTTTTTTTCTGAGCGAATGGGAAGACAGAGAGAGCAGAGTCCAGAATCTGAACGTCCACCGGAGATTTAACTAGAACTGGGTCCAAACAGTTCTGGAGCTTCACAGTAAAACAGAGTTGCAGCATTCAAACTGAAGCAGCTGGAGACTTGATTCAAAACAGAGAAACAACCAGAGAAACATAAAATCAATCTGAGATCTCAGGCTTCTCTTAGTTAAGCTAAGTTGTGTGATATTGGATCATAATTATTAGATCCTGAGTAGGGATGTCACGAGAACCGATACTTGCGATACCTTTCGATTCTAAAATGTCAAAACACTGACGATGCCCATTTTTTTGAAGTACTGCTCGCACCGATTCCGGTGTTGGCATCGGTGCAGCGCCTCTTCCGGAAGTTGTGTCCGCGAGGTTGTAAAAGGTAGTAAAAGGTAGTAAATGAAATTAGCCCAAATTAAGGCCAGTAAAAAGTAGTAAAAGGTAATAAACGTCATCTGACGAGGTAGTAAATTTTTGAACCCCCATCCAACTTGGCCTATGAGTTTTTCAATTTGTGTAACTTACGTGCAGGCCTATCTCCTTAAATTACTAAAACTTGCGTGGATTTATTTTTATGTTGCGAGTAGGACTCGCGCTCGCGACAAACCTCGCGCATGCGCTGACCCGGCTAGCTTGCTGCAAAACCTCTTCGGGATGCAGACCACCATCAGAAGCTGAAAGCACTCCTGGCCTCGGCGATTTTACCTGACTGACAGCTAGCACTAAAGCTCCGGTGGAAAATGATTAGCACTAACAGTTAGCTAACGCTACCGTTAACGTTAGCCTAACATTAGCTAGATATCATCTAACTTTAGTAACGATATGTAGCTAATGTTAGGCTAACGTTAATGGTAGCGTTAGCTAGTGCTAATCATTTTCCACCGGAGCTTTAGTGCTAGCTGTCTAACGTTGCGTTCTCTCCTGCTGTGTTCAATGACTCAGTTCATCAAGCTGTAGCTAACGTTAGCTAAGCCTATGTCAACAGAGCTCCTGGGTAACTTGGATATACCAGAAAATATTAAAATGATTGAAACCATCACTCACCAAATTCAGTCAGGTAAAATCGCAGAGGCCAGCAGTGCTTTCAGCTTCTGATGGTGGTCTGCATCCCTATATGCATTAAGCCATTTGCATTAAGCCCTTACCACATTGTGCCTCACATGCTGTAAATGTTAGACCCAGTGACAGGCTGGCATGAAATGTCTTGCAAAATACTTAGTAAGGAGGCCATAATATTTTTGACTCATGGCTGAAGTTAAGTTTCTCCAGCTCTCCACAGGTTGGCAAAAAATGCATCTCAAAATGCATCAGACTGATGCTTTAAAATATGGAATATTCAAAATTTTCATCCTTTTTTTTTTTTTACCGTGGTATCGAAATTGGCATCGAGAATCGTGTAATTTTACTGGTATTGGCACCGACTACTGAATTTTTGGTATCGTGACACCCCTAATCCTGAGTCATAACAAAATAAATATTTCTCAGAAGTTACTAAGTCTTATTCTGAAATATGGATCAATAGGAATTAGGTGTTGGATGTTTCTTTTAAACTGGCGTGACTGGACTTTCCACAGGATTACACTGTTTTGAATCTGCATGTCTTCTGTTCCAGATTAACACGAATGGATTCGTGTCTTTCGCCGAGCCTCCGGCTGAGGTGGAGTACCTGGGGAAGATGCCGGCCGATTTCAAAATGATTGCAGCCCTGCTTGGAGACCTGGACGACAGTGACGGACAGGGGAAGGTCTACTTCAGGCAGGACGGCAGCCCCGAGGTGCTGAGTCGAGCCGCAGAGCACATCAGACGAGCTTTCCCCAGAGACGACGGAGTGGAGCCCACCAGCGCCCTCATCGTCACCTGGGAGAACATGGCCGCCACGGGGACCTCCGGACGAGGAGACGGACTGGACGCTAAGGTGAGGGAGGCACGTTCCAAACTGTGCTGAGTTCGCCCTGAGTTTGTGGGGTTGTGCCCACACAGTAAAACAGTCACCATGGATGCAGGATCGGAGAGAGGCTCTTGCAGTTTGCAGATTTTAGGTGATTGTAGGTAGAAACATTGAGTCAGGAGATTAATCCCTCGCTCGTTGGAGGGAAGCAACAAAAGTTCCACAATACAAAGAGAAGTGATTGTTTTTATTCCAGAGATGTTTGGTTCTCAAAATGAGACCACGAGCTGCAGTTTAATGTCGGAGCGTCCTGCCGTAATTATCACTGCTGGGCGCCAGAATTGTCTCGGACGAGCCGAGTCAGCACAGAGACGAAGAGAGATAGAAGAAACAAACAGGCGAAGAAGAAGAATTACTGCTGTCGGTCTGCGTTCAATCTCAAAGTGGAGATTCATCTTTTAAAACTTTTACTTTTGTCCAGCAGCTCAAAAATGGATGAGCACAAGAAAAAATATGTTTATTTAGCAGCAATGTAAAGCATGTGAAATTAATTGTTATTTGGTTTTCATTTGCTTCTGTATTAATTTATCTATTTTAGCACCACTTTTTTGTGAAGGTTAATCGCTTCCTTACTTGTAAAGTTAGCACCTCCCTGATCAGTCTGTCAGCTGGACGCAGAACGCGATCGGACTGATATGAAACAGGTTGAGCCAAGCTAGCTGGCTACCCAAGAGTCACAAAAGTAAATCACACAGTTAATGCAAGATGCAAAAATGCAGTGATATTGGTCTGAATTCTCGATACTCTGATACCCGACAGTAAAATGGGGCTCGGTGGACTGAGACTAAGAGCTGCTTCTTTGAACTTTCAGAGAAACACTTTCCAGCTGGTTTTGGCCTCCATGGAGTCGTCCTCCTGCGCCATCCTCTTGTACCCCAGAGACGGCCTGCAGTTTCACTCCACGTCAGTCGGGGGCGAGACCAAGCTCCTGGAGACGGGCTTCAACGAAGGCCTCGTGCAGGGCTGGTTTTGGAACAACCAGCCGGGGACGTACTTCCGCGTCACCACAGATGAAGAGACTTCCATCAGGGACTTGACTGAGTATGAATCTGATGTCATCGACTGGAGATGTTTGTTTTGTGTTCAAAACGACTCCTCATCTATGTTCAGTGCAGTTTTAATCACATCCTTCCTTCCTATGTCCAACTAGAAAGACGACCTCAGGACAGAAAGGAGTTTGGGTGTACGAGATCGGCGCTGCACCATTCTTCATCGCCATCACACCAGGAGTGAACTCTGACCTTCCTGACGAGGGTAACGCCACCGAACCTCCTGCGACCATGTTGCCAAGACAGCCCAATGAGGTGGACTTCTCAACAAAGGAACCTCACGTGGTTCCAGAACAAAAGGAAGAGTTCCCAACCGAGTCTCCCGCTGAGTACCTACCCAGTTACCCAGAATCTGAGACCATCACGCCAGGGTATGCCGAACCAAAGACAGAAAAACCAGAGGAACCAGAATACCGAATCACTGACACCGACCCTGAGAGAGCTCAACCGAGGTACCCGGAACCGTCTGAGCCCAGATACCCAGTCTCTGAACCTTTGGAACCACGACGCACCGTCCCTGAAACCATTGAGCCCAGATACTCACCAGTCGAGCCGAGGTACCCTGACCCCGATACAGTCCAAACACGGTACACCAACCCTGAACCAGTCCAACCAGTGCCACCCCATTCCCGGCCCCACCAACCCCAGATCATCGTGGTGGATGAAGTCGAAGGTCTCGATGTGAATGGTGAATCAAAACTTTTGTGTTTAAAAGATTTTTTTGGGTTACCTTGTCGCGTTCTTGGGTTTTATCTTCCTCGTACTCAAGCTGATCGGTTTGTTCTTTGATTCTTTTCACAGTATTCGGGTACAATCTGGAGCGGTGTGAACACAACAGGCACAGATGTTCAGCTTTCGCTGACTGCCGCGATTACAGCAACGGATACTGCTGCCAATGCAAGCCTGGTTTCTACGGTAATGGGAAGGACTGTGTTGCAGAAGGTGAGAAAATCTTCAGGGTTTCAGAGGTTTTAATTTTCATGAAGTGACTAGAAAGAGGAAAAGACACTTAACTACGGTTAATTATTCCTCGTTGTCATCATCACAACTCTTCCTCTGATTATTATTTTAAAGGGAAACCACAGAGAATGAACGGAAAGGTGAACGGCCGAGTGTTTGTCGGCAACTCGCCTTCACCTGTGGAGCTCAATAACCACGACTTGCACTCGTACGTGGTGGCCAACGACGGACGGGCTTACGTGGCCATCAGCAACATCCCCGACAGCCTCGGCCCGTCCCTGCAGCCGCTGTCCTCCCTGGGAGGAGTCATCGGCTGGGCCTTCGCTCTGGAGCAGCCGGGCTTCCAGAACGGCTTCAGTCTCATCGGTGAGGAGACGTGTTGGTGCTGATGGCTGTGTGAGCTGTAGCCTGGTTATTGTGGTGTTGTTGTTGTTGTCAAGACTTCAATTCTGAATCAAAACATTGATCGGAATGGGCTTTCAATTTCAGTTACTGATATCAGTAGCAGGATTAACAATTCTCTGAGTATTTTTCTGATTTAACCCATTCAGGCCTAAGACGCCTGGAAAAAATGCCTGTAAAACCTGCGGGCGATTTCAGAAAAACCCCTAAAACCTGAAGATTTTCTGGAAATTCAACAGCTACTAAATGATTGATTTCTCAGCCTCTGTAGCAGATAGAAACAAAATTCAAAAAGTATTTGAGAGCTTACACCTGTGGCTTTCCTCAGACATTGAGTTTATTTAGATAAAGTGAACACACAAATTGTCAATGTCAAAGTAAAGTGTCAGTGCAGGAACAGCGCTATTTTCAAATAAAAAACAGTGAGAAAATAAATAAAAATCAACTAGAAAAAAAGAACAAGAACAGAATGTAATGACTAACAGTCTGCCTTAGATGTACCGGCGATAGTGCTTCCCGAAGCACTCAATGTGAGCTGGAGTTTGTTGAACCTGGTCACGGTAATTATTAGTCTCGGTAACAAGATGCGCCCAAAGTTCCTCCGTAAAAATCTGATCACATGCCTGCAGCGGTGTGGCGTCTGCAGGCAAATCGACTTTCCCCCCTGCTGTGCGATTGAAAACACTACGCTGATTACTGTGGTAGTTGTCAGTCTTCCACTCACTTTCAAACCCTTCAAACTCGTCATCGTTATCATCGTTGTTGTCCTCAAACATCTGCCTCAACCATAACTCCCGGTCGATCGGGTCAGCGTGGTCAAAGCCCTCCTCAGTAATTATGTCAGCGAGGCTTCTTCTTCTTCGTAGCCGAGAAACTCCTCGAAATCGCTGCCTTCCGAAGAAAGACGTACCCGCTTTCCCGGCTTTAATGGTAGAATTACGCAACAGCGCCCCCGGTTTTAATGGTAGAAATGTGGCAATGCTTTCCGGCCTGAATGGGTTAAAAGAACAAAACTTCACAGAGGACACAGCTAGCTTAGCATTAGCCTCCAGCTAGCCTAGCATTAGTCTGCAGTGCCACTTCCAGACTCTTCTGAAGACAGTCAGCTGACTGGTACCGGAGTGAACTCTGACAGCGTCGGACGCGTTGGCTTCTCATCTTCATCAGAGATCCTTTATTGATTTGTCTGTGAAGAGGGTTCACTCTGTAGTTTGTCCATCGAGCTGGACAATCACTGTTCACTTACGATCAGTGGGCCAAACATTAGTGGTGTCTCATTTTATATTTTGTGTTATTATTTGAACTCTAACCTGCAAAAAGGCTCCAGGATGAAGTCAAGCTGTGGTTGAAAAATACCTCCATGTGAATGTAACGGTCACGATAGTTTGAATAAGATGGATGTTTATGTGTCGACTTGGATGCTGGATGATAAATCTGATTGTCTCTACGTCACCCGTTATCGCTTGTCATCGGTTTTCTTGCAGGTGGCGAGTTTTCCCGGCAGGCTGATGTCATCTTCCAGCCCGGCAACGAGCGTCTGAGCATCAAGCAGCAGTTTAAAGGAATCGACGAACACGACCACCTGGTGGTGAGCACCGAGCTGGAGGGGCGTCTGCCCGCCGTCCCGCTGGGATCCTCCGTCCAGATCAGCCCATACAAGGAGATCTACCAGTACGACAGAGACCGTAAGGACACTAATGATTAAACAAAGGTGTGTTATAATAATAATTCATGGACCCGCTGATGTTAAAGTGTTTCTTCTTCTCTTCTCCTCAACCCCAGTGATCACTTCCTCCTCCAGCCGCGACTACACCATCACCCCTCCTGACGGCGCCGCCCAGACCAGAAGCTACCAGTGGCGTCAGACGATCACCTTCAAGGGCTGCCCACACGACGAGGCCATCAGGGAGGAGCTGTCCACCCAGCAGCTCAGCGTGGACCAGATCTTTGTGATGTTTGACGCCGAGAACCACCTGATCCGCTACGCTATGAGCAACAGGATCGGCTCTGTGCACAGTGAGTCCTGACGTCCGCTTCACCAGCACCTGGAAACGACACAATACTGTGATGAAGAAGAAAATAATCTCACAACAAGAAAGATGTGAGACTGAGAAAAAAAAAACAAGGAGAAGCTTCAAAACCACAAGTTAGATTTAATCTGTAAACATCACATTTCAATCAAAACCATGATTTGTCACTTTAGGCGACAATAATCAGGATGGACTTGACTTTCTACCAGTGAAAGACATCTAAAGTACTGTCAGTTGTCCTGATCCGTGTCTTGCACGAGGACAAAATATGTAAAAAAGACAAGACAAAACAAAACAGTAATTACATGCTCAGCTATCCGTCGTGCAGGAGTGGTTATAAATGACAGAGGTGTGAGGAGATAACATGGAACAGACCGTTCGCGTGGTGTCTGCCGGTCGTCTGTCAGGGACGGTCGCAGGACAGAGATGTGTGTTATTACTCTGAGGAATGCACCGAAACACGCCTCCGACAGTTGAGTGCCTCGCCGGTGTTTGCAGTGGAACATCAGAGGAAGACAAACAGTAATCTGAGCCCGGCTGTATTTCCTCAGCTGCAATCAGAGAGGCTGTTGGCAGGGGGTGAAGGTCAGCGGCCGCGGCCAACCAGATACCAACGTCCAGTGCTCAGCGGGGAGGGAGGCGGCGGGGGGAGGGGCGTCGGGAGCATCGCTTCATAAAAGGGGGGAGGGGTTAAAGGTAAAAGTGCAGGTGGGGGGGCGGTCGAGAGGAGGCTGGAGGCTTCAGAGTTACACAAGCAAACACGACTCGGCTGGAGTCTGCTGGCAGCAAGTGGAACATCTGGGTCGAGTTTCCTGTGAGGAGGTGAAGGTCTGGAGGAGACTTCAAACATGGAGCTCCAGCACACCAGCTGCATGATGGGAACCAGAGGACACCGACTGACTGGTTCCCCTGCTGTGCAGTCATTTTGCTCTCCGTCAGATGATCAATAAAAGCTTTTAAGACGCTTAAAATGCCCTTAAACTTCCTCTCAGCTGTGACGAGCTGCTGCTTCAGAGTCGCTGGGTTTCAGACAGAAACGAGATGTTTAAAGAATCTTTTAACGGAACTAGTTAATATTTTTCTTCTGTCGTCTGAGCACAAGAGAGAGGCAGGACTACATTTACTGTAACACCACCGAGGAGCCTCACTTCCTGTTGGCTTCTCATCGACTTGTTTTTTGGCGCTAAGCTAAAACTTGCGCTCTTCCTTGGCTACAGACTCTGACGGAGCTGTGCTGTCAGGTTGCATTGTGGGTAATACAGACTCCAGGTTTAGACAAAGAAAAAGACTGTGTGGACTAAAAACAGACGTTTCTGCGTCATCGAAAAACTGTCAGTGTCATGAACAAGTTTACTTATTTGAAGGAATTTCAACTCAAACCAGGATCATTAAAATCCCAGTCGATCACCTGACACCTGTGATCAGTCGCAGGCTCTCTCCGCTCATTCTGTAAACCAGCTAACGTGTCGGACGAGATGATTTTAACCCGTCTCCGTCTCCTGACAGGCGCTCTGCCAGAGCAGAACCCGTGTTTCACCGGCAGACACGGCTGTGACATCAACGCCGTGTGCAAACCAGGCGAAGGCCTCCAGTTCACCTGCGAATGCACCAACGGCTTCAGGGGAGACGGACGCATCTGCCACGGTAAGACGACCTCCGCACGAGTCACTGACGGACTGTGAGTTGTTTGTGTGTACAGAGCGAAGTCTGACCTCTGAGCTGGGATGTGACTCCAGAAGGTGATGTGTGTGCTGCACACGCTGACAGGACGCTCTGTAGGTCACTCGTCTCCGTGTTGTGTGTTGTGTGTTGTGTGCAGATGCTGACGAGTGCAGGGAGACTCCTCAGGTGTGTGGAGCCAACGCCGTCTGCAGCAACCAGCCGGGAACGTTCCGCTGCCAGTGTCTGAGCGGCTTCGTGTTCGCCAGCGATGGGAAGACCTGCATCGGTACGTTAACTGTGTGTGTGTGTGTGTGTGTGTGTGTGTGTGGACAGCTGTGTGTGGGCTGAGTGTGTGGTTCCTGTGTGTGTGTGTGTGTGTGAGTCCCTTGTTGCACATACAGATGTTCTAAAAGCCGCCAACAGACATAAACAATGAAGTTCTTGTCCGACTGTAAGTGGACCAAACGTTTCAGAGTGAGGATGTGATTAACATGGAACACACACGCTGTACACGGTACGGTGGCCCTGAAGAGTCAAACAGACAGAGTCAGCTGGTGCAGCGGACGTTTTATTCATCGTCCTGATTTAATGAACACTGACGGTGAAAACGAAGCAGCAGAGTGAACACAAGAAACATCACAGCAACATACACACTGTTTTCTATCTGCCGTCTGTCTCTGACCTCCGTCTGTCTCTGACCTCCATCTGTCTCTGACCTCCATCTGTCCCTCTGACCTCCATCTGTCTCTGACCTCCATCTGTCTCTGACCTCCGTCTGTCTCTGACCTCCATCTGTCCCCTCTGACCTCCATCTGTCTCTGACCTCCGTCTGTCCCCTCTGACCTCCATCTGTCTCTGACCTCCGTCTGTCTCTGACCTCCGTCTGTCTCTGACCTCCATCTGTCCCCTCTGACCTCCGTCTGTCCCCTCTGACCTCCATCTGTCTCTGACCTCCATCTGTCCCCTCTGACCTCCGTCTGTCTCTGACCTCCATCTGTCTCTGACCTCCGTCTGTCTCTGACCTCCGTCTGTCTCTGACCTCCATCTGTCCCTCTGACCTCCATCTGTCTCTGACCTCCATCTGTCTCTGACCTCCGTCTGTCTCTGACCTCCATCTGTCCCTCTGACCTCCATCTGTCTCTGACCTCCATCTGTCTCTGACCTCCGTCTGTCTCTGACCTCCGTCTGTCTCTGACCTCCATCTGTCCCCTCTGACCTCCGTCTGTCTCTGACCTCCATCTGTCTCTGACCTCCATCTGTCCCCTCTGACCTCCGTCTGTCTCTGACCTCCATCTGTCCCCTCTGACCTCCATCTGTCTCTGACCTCCGTCTGTCCCCTCTGACCTCCATCTGTCCCTCTGACCTCCGTCTGTCTCTGACCTCCATCTGTCCCTCTGACCTCCGTCTGTCTCTGACCTCCATCTGTCTCTGACCTCCGTCTGTCTCTGACCTCCGTCTGTCCCTCTGACCTCCGTCTGTCCCTCTGACCTCCATCTGTCTCTGACCTCCATCTGTCCCTCTGACCTCCGTCTGTCCCTCTGACCTCCGTCTGTCTCTGACCGCCATCTGTCTCTGACCTCCGTCTGTCTCTGACCTCCGTCTGTCCCTCTGACCTCCGTCTGTCTCTGACCTCCGTCTGTCTCTGACCTCCGTCTGTCCCTCTGACCTCCGTCTGTCTCTGACCTCCATCTGTCTCTGACCTCCATCTGTCCCCTCTGACCTCCGTCTGTCTCTGACCTCCATCTGTCTCTGACCTCCATCTGTCCCCTCTGACCTCCGTCTGTCTCTGACCTCCATCTGTCTCTGACCTCCGTCTGTCTCTGACCTCCGTCTGTCTCTGACCTCCGTCTGTCTCTGACCTCCGTCTGTCCCTCTGACCTCCGTCTGTCTCTGACCTCCGTCTGTCCCTCTGACCTCCGTCTGTCTCTGACCTCCATCTGTCCCCTCTGACCTCCGTCTGTCTCTGACCTCCGTCTGTCCCTCTGACCTCCGTCTGTCTCTGACCTCCATCTGTCTCTGACCTCCGTCTGTCTCTGACCTCCATCTGTCTCTGACCTCCGTCTGTCCCCTCTGACCTCCGTCTGTCCCCTCTGACCTCCGTCTGTCCCTCTGACCTCCGTCTGTCCCCTCTGACCTCCGTCTGTCTCTGACCTCCATCTGTCTCTGACCTCCATCTGTCCCTCTGACCTCCGTCTGTCCCCTCTGACCTCCGTCTGTCCCTCTGACCTCCGTCTGTCTCTGTGACCTCCGTCTGTCCCCTCTGACCTCCGTCTGTCTCTGACCTCCGTCTGTCTCTGACCTCCATCTGTCTCTGACCTCCGTCTGTCCCCTCTGACCTCCGTCTGTCCCCTCTGACCTCCATCTGTCTCTGACCTCCGTCTGTCTCTGACCTCCGTCTGTCCCCTCTGACCTCCATCTGTCCCTCTGACCTCCATCTGTCTCTGACCTCCGTCTGTCTCTGACCTCCGTCTGTCCCCTCTGACCTCCGTCTGTCTCTGACCTCCATCTGTCCCCTCTGACCTCCGTCTGTCTCTGACCTCCGTCTGTCTCTGACCTCCATCTGTCCCCTCTGACCTCCGTCTGTCCCCTCTGACCTCCGTCTGTCCCTCTGACCTCCATCTGTCTCTGACCTCCATCTGTCTCTGACCTCCATCTGTCTCTGACCTCCGTCTGTCCCCTCTGACCTCCTTCTGTCCCCTCTGACCTCCGTCTGTCCCTCTGACCTCCGTCTGTCTCTGACCTCCGTCTGTCTCTGACCTCCATCTGTCCCTGTATCAGTCCTAACCTGTCCCCCGTCTCGTCCTGCAGAGGAGGACCGTCCGGTGGACCACTGTCGGAGAGGAAGTCACAGCTGTGACGTTGCAGAGCGAGCGCTCTGCAGCTACAGCGGCGGCTCGGCCTTCGTCTGCTCCTGCCTGCCGGGGTTCTCGGGTGACGGCCGGGTGTGTCGGGGTGAGTCCGCCGGGTTTATCAGCCGAGTGGTCAGCTGATCTCAGCTGTTATGACTTCAGGTAGAGAGCAGTGATTAATGCAGGCAGCGCTGAAGGTCACAGCAGCTGTTTCCACCAGTTAGAGCAGACAGAAAGACAACATTTGTCCTCTTTTTTCCCAGAGGACGTTTGAATCTGTCACTTTGTAACATCAGAGTGAAACAGTCAGACGAACAGCAGAGCCGGAGTCCTGCAGGGAACAAAAACACTGACGCTTCGAACCCAAACTGTTGACATGCAGAATAAATCCATCAGTCTCCAGAAATCCAAACAAGGCTGCAGTTAATCCAGCCGGCGAGTGAAGGCAGATGGACGAGCGTTAGAGACAGAGCGCTGCAGCCACGTGTTCCTGTAGCTGACTGAAGTTAGCATCACGCTGGTTCCCTCTGTGGGAGGAGTCCAGATAATCTGCTCAGGTTATTACACATCTGAACAGAACCATGATAGAAGTGTAATAAGTGTAGTCTCTGTGGAGCCTCCAGACGCTCCGTGTCCCCGGGGACAGGAAACATGTCCACCTGGACAGGAAGTGTAGAGTCCTGCCTCACAGCTGTGCAGCTCATCTCTGATATATACATCCACCCCCCCCCGACCACCACTGGACTCTGGAGTCAGAGCTGAATGTTCGTGCAGCTCAGCTGGATCAGAACAGGAGGATGAGACTTGACATCAGCTGTCTTTATGTGGCTGACACTGTGTGTTTCCTCGCTCTGACGTCTCCTGTGAGCTGGTTCTGACCTCAGGATGGACCTCATGTGTGTTTTTACACCAACCTGTGACGTGAGGCTGTATGAGGGTCTCACCTGGAGTCGTTGTGTTGGACTGTCAGCTCTCCGTCTGTGTGCAGAAGCAGAGCACTGAACTACTGACAGACAGGAACAGCTGATCTGCTGTTGGAGAGGCGACGCAAAGCATTCAAAACATCAACACTTCAACATATCTCTGTTTGGAGCAGGATACAACCACAGCTGTCACTTTAACTTTAAATGTTGGGTCCCGAGGCAAAGAAACATTCAGGCGTCCCGACTTAAAAGAATAAACCTGAGTGTGAAAACGCCTCAGTGACGTCTGAGCGACCTTCATGTGTTCATAATGTCGACACACAGCATGTATCTGTACATCTCCTCTCACGCTCTTCCTCTTTCAACTGTTCACCCTCGTCTCTCCTCTTCCCGCCCAGACGTGGACGAGTGTCAGCAGGACCGGTGCCACCGAGACGCCTCCTGCTCCAACACGCAGGGCTCGTACGCCTGCCAGTGCCATCCTGGTTTCCACGGCGACGGCTTCCAGTGCAGCCCCACAGGTAGGAACGTAGAAATACTGTCTGACGTCCGTCCGTCTGGTTACAGGAGCGATGTGTTGGTGTCATTCTCCGAACAGATGGGATGCCGCCAGAGGAACCGCTAACTGCTGCTAGCTGTAGCTGCCGTTGCCTAGTTAGTGGGGCTGGGCCGAGATGCTTTTGTGCTGATTTGATTCTCCAGCGATGTTTTGGGTCCCGATTCGATTTAAATTGCGATTCTGATTAAACAAGTATTGCGATTTTATATTTCAATTATTAGTGATTTTCTTTCCTTAAACACGAACAGGTTGAACTAAACACTTGATAACACATCATAAGTCATATTTACAAAAAACAATACACACATCGCATCAGTTTGTGAGATTTATTTTTACAACTGTGCACCTGCCCTCACGAAAAACATTCTCATCCGCCAACATCTTAAGGCCGCCACACACCGGCTCCGACGTCTTCCTTCTCCGACTTCCTTCTCCGACCACTCCGTCGGATCCGTTCGGTAGAAAAGTCACATTGAAACACACCGCCCCGGCTACACAGCAGCGTATACGTTCTGCAATAAGTCTCCTAAACATCGGGTGGCGCTAGTCTCGTGCCAGTCACCCAAAACATAAAAACAGGAAGTGACAGAACGGAGTGCGGACCGTAGCTTATCAGAACAAAGCACACACAGTGTTAGCTCAGCATTACTTGCGTGATGTCGTATTACGGTGGTCTCTCTTCCACCAGGGCAGCCAGCTGCTCCTCAAAGTCCTCGGTCCACACAGCCATGGCTTCCAAACATACGCTGGTTTATCCCCAAAATAACGAACGGTGAAGTGTTGTTTGTAACTCTGTGCCGTCTCTGTTTATGTGGTTTGTTTACCGTCGTCACTTCCGCCGCCCCTCCCACACGCCGCGCTGATTCGCTGGCACACCGCCAATCAGAATGGTCACTGAACAGCTAGCTAACAACCAATCAGAGTATCCGACGCGTCAACCTCAGACGGCCGACTGAACATGTTCAGTCAGACGCAGCTGAACACACCGAACAGAGCAGCTCCCGAACTCGTCCGACTCTCTCCTAACGCTTCAGTCGTCCGACGTCGGAGCCGGTGTGTGGGAGCCTTACAATAAACCAAACTGCTACATTTAGCTGGTCTTTAGAAAATACATTAAATAAAAAAAGAAGTCAAAAAGTAACTGAAATAGTTACTGAAATCTTCAGAGCACAAATATGGGCCTTTAAATAAATACAAGTTCCAATTGAGTCAACGATTTAAAAAAAAAAAAAATTTAAATCGATTCGATCACCTGTGCTGCAGAGGAGCACTGGGGCTAGCTGGTTAGCATGCTAACTCCAGTAGACGTCTTCGACATCAACACTTTTTTTCTTCAGTTTTTTAATTTAAATGAACAAAACGGTCTGTTTCGTGTTTCGTGGCGTCTCCGTGTGACGTGTTGTGACCTGAGACGGAGAGGAGACTCTGGTGGCGAGTCCTCGCTGACAGGAACCTGTGGGAACATGTAGAAGCAGCCGTGTGGTCCCTTCAAAGACGTCTCTGTCTCCTGGCAGACAAAGAGCTGGGATGAGGGAACGTTTCAGGTGCTTTAGTGTCGGAGACGAGTGGACGCTGTGTAAACTCTGCGGTGGGAAGCGTAGAGAGACGAGGCGACGGCAGAGCAGTGAAGGATGCTGGTGGTCAGAATGAACAGACACCTGAAGACACCTGAAGACACAGCTGAGCTTCACGTTACAATGAGAGACCACAGACAGACAGATAAAGCTCTGAGGTTAGCTAACAGCTGCTCGGGGCGTCACGTTTCTCCAGATCCACATGACAGTTTGACTTTCAAGTTTAAATATGATTTGATATTTTTAATTCCGACACTGACGCCTCTTCAGATGTTAAAGACACGTCCTGACAAACTCTTTATTACATTTACATGTGAACAGTTCAGCTTCGTCCTGGTGTCTTCTTGACACGTTCAACAACAAGCAGCCGTCAGTGATCAAAAGACAATTTCAGTTTGTTACAAAGGTCAGATTCTTGAATCTGTACAGAGTGAACCCTCTTCAGACAAAAAACCACTGAAGGATCTCTGACAAAGAAAACAAACATGTCCGACAGAGTTTCCTCCAGTCAGCTGATCGCCTTCATCTCGCAGGAGAGGAGTCTGGAGGTGATAGCGATGCTAAGCTAGCTGTGTCCTGTGTGAACGTTGAGTTTCTGTCTTCGTACGCGTGCAGTTTCTGTCCGGTGGTTGTTGGGTCAGAGCCCGACGCCACACGCTTGTCACGTGAAGGAATTCTGCTGTCTGCTGTCGCTGTGGCGTCCAGGAGAGAGTCAGAGTGAGGAACACGCCGAACATCACGTGAAGAACTTCTAACCTGAGCAGGAAACACTTTGTTAAAGTATTTCTGTCCCGAGCGAACCTGCTGACAGAGACGTCACATCGCACAGATCTAAAGTCAGGTGGAGAAAACGCTGTAGGTGAAATCAGAGCGGTGAGAGTTCAGTCCGTCTGCAGGCCGAGCAGAGCAGAGAGGCATCATCCTGAGTCCGATGGTTCTGTCTGGGTTCTGATCGGTGCCGGTCTCCTCCTCCTGTTCTCCTGAGTCACATTCACCACGCTGACCTCTGACTGACTTTATGTTCTCCGTGTGTTGTGTGTTGATGTGTGTTGTTGTGTTGGTGTGTGTTGATGTGTGTTGTTGTGTTGATGTGTTGTTGTGTGTTGATGTGTGTTGTTGTGTGTTGTTGTGTTGATGTGTGTTGTGGTGTTGTTGTGTGTTGTTCTTGTTGTGTGTTGATGTGTGTTGATGTGTTGTTGTGTGTTGTTGTGTTGTTGTGTGTTGATGTGTGTTGTTGTGTGTTGTTGTGTGTTGTTGTGTGTTGATGTGTTGTTGTGTGTTGTTGTGTTGTTGTGTGTTGATGTGTGTTGTTGTGTGTTGTTGTGTGTTGTTGTTGTTGTGTGTTGTTGTGTGTTGATGTGTTGTTGTGTGTTGTTGTGTTGTTGTGTGTTGATGTGTGTTGTTGTGTGTTGTTGTGTGTTGATGTGTGTTGTTGTTGTTGTGTGTTGATGTGTGTTGATGTGTTGTTGTGTGTTGTTGTGTTGTTGTGTGTTGATGTGTGTTGTTGTGTGTTGTTGTGTGTTGATGTGTGTTGTTGTGTGTTGATGTGTTGTTGTGTGTTGTTGTGTGTTGTTGTGTGTTGATGTGTTGTTGTGTGTTGTGTGTTGATGTGTGTTGTTGTGTTGTTGTGGTGTTGTGGTGTTGTTGTGTGTTGATGTGTGTTGTTGTGTGTTGTTCTTGTTGTGTGTTGTTGTGTGTTGATGTGTGTTGTGTTGATGTGTGTTGTTGTTGTTCTTGTTGTTGTGTTGTTGTGTGTTGTGTGTTGTGTTGTTGCTGTTGTGTGTTGTTGTGTGTTGGCGTGGTGTTGTTGTGTGTTGATGTGTTGTTCTTGTTGTTGTTGTTGTTGTGTGTTGTTGTGTTGTTGTGTGTTGTGTGTTGTTGTGTGTTGTGTGTTCTTGTTGTTCTTGTTGTGTGTTGTGTGTTGTTCTTGTTGTGTTGTCGTGTTGTGTTGTTGTGTGTTGTTTTGTGTTGTGTGTTCTTGTTGTGTGTTGTGTTGTGTTGTTGTGTTGTGTGTTGTGTGTTGTGTGTCTGCGGCCTGGCGTTCTTCCGCAGCTTCAGCCTCCCTCGTGGCTCCAGGTGTGTTGTGTTGTTGTGTGTTGTTGTGTTGTTGTGTTGTGTTGTTGTGTTGTGTTGCCTGGCGTCCTCCCGCAGCTTCAGCCTCCCTCATGGCTCCAGGTGTGTTGTGTTGTGTTGTTGTGTTGTGTTGTTGTGTGTTGTTGTGTTGTGTTGCCTGGCGTCCTCTCACAGCTTCAGCCTCCCTCGTGGCTCCAGGTGTGTTGTGTTGTTGTGTTGTTGTGTGTCTGCGGCCTGGCGTCCTCCCTCAGCTTCAGCCTCCCTCGTGGCTCCAGGTGTGTTGTGTTGTGTGTTGTTGTTGTGTTGTGTGTTGTGTTGTTGTGTGTTGTGTTCTTGTTGTGTGTTGTGTGTTGTTGTGTGTTGTTCTTGTTGTGTTGTGTGTCTGCGGCTGGCGTCCTCCCTCAGCTTCAGCCTCCCTCGTGACTCCAGGTGTGTTGTGTTGTTGTGTTGTGTGTTGTTGTGTGTTGTGTGTCTGCGGCCTGGCGTCCTCTCACAGTCGGTGGCTCCAGGTGTCGGCAGCTCGGAGCTAATTACAGCTCACAGCTCTGCACCAGAGTTTTGTCATATTTTCGTGGTTTTTACGACCTGCCTGGCGTCTGAAGGCCGTAATCTTTCTGTCCTCTGTCACAACTTGTCGCAGCGTCTCTCTCGGCGAGCGGCTCCGTGTCTTCGGTCTGGACGGGTTGTCTCTGATGTCGGGCCCGTCTCTCGGGGGTCTTCTCGCCGCTGTGTTTCTTTCCCTCGGCTGGTTGTTGTGAAGGATCTTGCGAGGACGCTCTGCGGCCCGTCAGTGTTGTGGCTGCTCCGTGGCTCGTCTGCTGATCTCCGTGAGGATGAGAGTGATGTGAAGCTCCTCCAGACGTCAGCGTGGCCTCTGGATGTGACCGACCGCAGAGACGAACAGGCTTCAATCTGAGGTTCCCTCCTCAGCTCACGTGTCTCTGCAGCTGCCACGTACCGAAACACTACGATCTGTCTGAAGAACACAGAACCCGTTAAATCAGACTCGAGCTGCGCTGGGGAGTATTTCTCAGATTTAAATAAAGGCGTTTCTATAGAAGAGATAATCAACAAAACACAAAAACACAGTATGACACAAAATCTTCTGATGAAACAGAACAGCCTTTTGTTTCTGCTCATTAATATCCACTTCCTGTTTGGAGAAACGACCAATCGGAGCGTTGAATGTGGATTTAAAACGAATAAGTGAATTCTGTAGTCTTCAGCTGCACTTTGCTGTCGTGTCACACTGAGCGGTGTCACGATTCAAGTTCAAAATCCAAAACTAATTGGATTACTTTTCTCCCAGAACTTATTCCCCCTCTCCACCTGCCAAAGATGTCAAACATGACCCAGCTAGCTTAGCGTTAGCCTGCAGCTAGCTGTCTCCTGTGTGATGAAGACGATCAGCTGACCGGCACCATCAGAGATCCTTTATTGATGTGTTTGTGACGAGGGTTCACTCCGGACAGATACTTTGTAACAAACTGAATTTCTCTCTTTTGTAGTTTGTTGTTGAATCACTGAAGGCTGGTTGTTGTTGTTGTTGTTGTTGTTGTTTATTTTTAGTAAATCTTATTTGAACTCGTTTGAATGTTGTAAAATGCCGCGCTGAATAAAAAAAGTTTAGATTGAATCTTGTAGAAAACCTCTCAGAGCTGCCTGTGTGGATTTACACCCGTCTTGTTGTCTTGTTGTCTTGTTCTTGTTTTAGTTGTCACCGCCGTCCTGAGGTCTTTATGCTAAGCTAGGCTAATCATGTTCTGACTCCTGCCGCTTCTTTTAACACGCAGACATGAGATTGATCAGGACGGCGTTTGATTTCAAATCAATCTTCAACTGAAGACGAAGCGGTTGATCCACTGAAGTTGTTTAAAACAGTTTCTATGTTTTCTTCCTGAAGAATCAGGATTATTACAATGTGCCGTCCATGTCTTCATTGGCAGAGTGTAACCACATTTAATCTTAATATTTCTGATCATCTTCTTCTCACAATCTCTTTCATATTCAAGCTAAGTTGGTGTTGTAACTGAAACCAGATCAACACCTGATCCAATCAGGTGTTTGGATCGTTCTGATGTTAACGACGTGCGTCTGTTGTTCTGTGTTGGCAGAGCGAGAGAAGACGCAGTGCGAGCGTCACAGAGAGAGCGCCCAGTCTTCCACCGCCGACTCCGGCCTCTTCTCTTTCTTCCGCCCTCGGCCGGCCGTCGGTCAGTACGTGCCTCAGTGTGACGAGCACGGCGCCTACGAGCCCACGCAGTGCCACGCCAGCATCGGGCAGTGCTGGTGTGTGGACGCCGGCGGCCAGGAGGTGCCCAACACCCGCACCGGGCCCGGGAGCACCCCCCTGTGTGAGTCTGCTGCACCTTCACTCTGCCGTCAGCTCGGGGACGAGCTCCACTTCTGCCTCACCTGACCGATCATCTCTCCTCTCCTGCAGGTATCGACCAGGCGGTGACTCCTCCCCCCGTCGGCCCGACGCCGCGGCCCGACGTCCACCCCGTCGCCCCGGGAACACACCTGCTGTTCGCTCAGAGCGGGAAGATCGAGCACGTCCCTCTGGACGGATACAGCATCAAAAAGGAGGAGGCCAAACCTCTGCTCCACATCCCCGTAAGACAGCACAACACACCTCACCAGCTAGGGATGGTTAGAATTAAAAATATTCCTGACCGACCACCGAGCCTCATTAACCGGTTAACCGATCAGATTAAAATGTGCTATGTCCAAATCACGTGACCGCTTTAAGACGACAGAGCAGCGAGACGCAGCCTCACTGATTCTCCGTTTCAACTTGTGGCGAAAGTGCGGACTTCAAACTACATACCAGTTTTTAAATTGTGTTGACAGGCCGAGTAAAACCGGACTTGTGATAAATAATGTGCACGACGCTTTTTCACGAATATCGCCGTCACGTTTGGTGTTTGGTGCAGGAAGAAACGGTAAAAACGGACTTTTCTCAGTAACGTGTCCGCAAACAGGAAGTGCTTGCAAGCAAAAAAAAAAAACACGTGATAGCCCCTTTCCTATTGGTGGAAAAAGCCACCACATCAACCAATCACAAAATTATATGGCAAATCACGTGATTTGGTTGCTGGGGAACAGGCGGAAGTTGTGGGAGGGACGGCGGCGAAGAGTGACAGCGATACTGACAGCGACGGCGTTTAATACATTTTTTATTTATTTATTTATTTTTTAACCTACAAGATTGATCGGTTAACGTTGATACGGTCGACCATCGGTCAAACGGTCATCGGTTAACATCCCTACCACCGACACCACCAGGGTTTACACACCTGACTCATCACAGTCAGGACTGAGGCTGGACAGTTTTACAATAATGAACAGATGTTGTTTGATGCTAACAATGCTAACGTGTTGATGTGTAGCAGGGATAATGTTTGCCATGTTCACCATCTTTGTTTAGCACGTTAGCATGCAAACAACTGCAAATTGGCACTAAGCACAAAATACAGCCGAGCGTGACGTTATCTGAAATTCTGCTCGTGTTAAAAGACAGCTCATCCTCAGCTGAACATTCAGAAGAAGACATCAGGTGTCTCCATACAGCTCGTCTGGTGTGATCCAAGTCTCTGCAGACACAAACTGATCTGAGCAGATGTCATTTCCACCCTTTTTAAAGCCGACACCTCCAGTGTCGCTGCTGAACTTGAAGCGTCGGTGCACGAGCTCAGAAACAGGTCTTGATGCTCAGACTCACTTGAGCAAGGCTAGCAGTTTCCCCTCGCTTCCAGTCTTTGTGCTAAGCTAGGCTAAACATGTCCTAGACCTCCGACAGACCTGAAACTGACGTCCATCTCCTCTTCTGTCCCTCCTGAAATCTAATCCTCATTTCAAAGCTTTGATTCTCGATCATTAGTTTTTTCATGTATTTTACTATGATGTCTGTCAGGAGTGACTCAAAACTGAGCTTTGTGACCCAAATGAGCTTCTTGTCGAAGTGACGACCAGCCAGAATGTCTTGACTTTAAAGATTTCTCCTGCTGAGCGTCCACAGAGTCAGTGTCCATCATGACTCCAGTTCAAACACTTGAGAGCGTTCCTGCTCGCCGGAACAATCCTCCAATTGTTCTGCAGCAGAGGTCGTCAGTTAATGTTCTGCGTTGGCGTCTTCGAGCCCGACGGCTCTCCGACGCTCAGTCACTTCAGACAAAAGCCTCTTTGAGAGCGTCTCCAGATGAATGAAACCGTCTGTCTCCTGCTGTCTGTCTCTCAGGACCGGGTGGTGATCGCTGTGGCTTATGACTGTGTGGAGAAGATGGTTTACTGGACCGACATCACCGGGCCGGCCATCAGCAGGGCCCGACTGAGCGGAGGAGACATCAGCCCGGTCGTCACCACAGGTACTTCAGCAAACAGGAAGCAGACGGCTCTGTGTTCAACTTTCATGCAGGAAGGTTTTTTAGGGGGGAAATGTCCCCACACTTGATTTGGACCGAGCAGATGAGGTTCTGATGAGCGACAGAACAACTGTCGGCCCCGGTCGAGCATCAGGGATTTATCTGTCAGGTAGCCGACAGAATAATTTAATTCCTCTCTCACAGTGTCCAGCCCACAGATCACAGGTAACAGATCACACGACTCTACGAAGTAACTACTGAGTGAAACGATGGAATCAGCAGACACTTTATTATCTCTGTATAAAAGATTACAACAAAACTGTGTTTGCAGCAGCAGCATTATAAAATCTACAGTACAAATACATCCACAGAGAGACATAAACAGCTGTTGAGCAGTGAATGAATGTCACACAGCTGTCCAGGCGGCGGTTAGAGATCCGTTGGGTCGTTGTTGTTCCAGTGTTGCCCTCAGCAGGAGGAGCTGGATCCTTCAGCTGGGCTTCAGGAGTTCAGGTGGAAGTCTTGAGAGCTCCGGCTGCAGCGTCTGTAATGTAGAGGAGAAGAAGAATAAAGAGGCAGAAATACTCAAGTAAAATTCCTCAAAATTGTACTTTGGTTCATTCTATCAGTGGTTTTTACTGCAGAATGAACATCGGTTCCAAACATTGGTCTTCTTCCTTTCTTATAATCTGCATCACTCGACCCCTCGTCCTGATTCTGGTTCCGTCCCCTGACCGAAGTGTCTCTGTACCATCCGTCCTCAGGCCTCCAGAGTCCCGAAGGCATCGCCATCGACCACGTCGCTCGCCTCCTCTTCTGGACCGACTCCATGCGCGACACCGTGGAGGTTTCCAAACTGGACGGCAGCCAGCGCAGAGTCCTGTTCGACACGGATCTGATCAACCCCCGAGCCATCGTCACCAACTCAGCGTACGGGTGAGTGACTAAAACTTAGATCGGTTTGAGCTCACTTGTTAAACGTGGCCGTTGAACCCAGACAGCAGCAGAGCTGTGGTCTCACTGGTTCTGTTCTGGCGGTGCAGGCGGCTCTACTGGGCAGACTGGAACAGAGACGGGCCTAAGATCGAGATGGCCAACATGGACGGGACGGAGAGGATCGTCCTGGTGAAAGATGACCTGGGACTGCCCAACGGTCTGACCTTTGACACCGACAACCAGCAGCTGTGCTGGGCCGACGCAGGTGAGACGACCTGACAGGAAGCTGAACCAGCAGTCTGATCAACCGTCGTCCTTTTGAACTGATCTTGTGTATTGACTGACTGATTGCTGGGTCTGCAGGTACTCGTAAGGTGGAGTGTATGGATCCTCACCGCAGGCTGAGGAGGACGATCGTTGAGGGGATCCAGTATCCCTTTGCTCTCGTCTCTTTTGGAAGAAACCTCTACTACACCGACTGGAGGAGGTAACACACTCCTGAACACACACAACTGTTTTCAGGACGATATTCTTACTACTAATCGACAACCTAATCGAGTAGTTTCGTGGCCTAAACCTTACAGATTAATTTTGTACTAAAACCTGACCCACTACTTTTTCTGCCAAAACTAATTCATTAGTTTTGTGACCTTAACCTGCCCAACTATTTTTTTTATCTAAACCTAATTTTGTAGTTTTATCGCCTAAACTTTACAGATTAATTTTGTCACCTAAATCTAATTTCGCACTTTTGTCGCCTAAATTTCATTTTGTACTTTTGTCATCAAAATCTAATTTGTAGTTTTTTCACCAAAATCTAATTTTGTACTTTTGTCGCCTAACCCTAACCCTTTCAGATTAATTTTGTCATCAAAATCTAATTTTGTTGCCTAAATTTAATTTTGTACTTTTGTCGCCTAAACTTTACAAATTTGTATCGCCTAAATCTAATTTTGTTGCCTAAACTTTACAAATTTGTATCATCTAAATCTAATTTTGTACTTTTGTCGCCTAAACTTTACAAATTTGTATCGCCTAAATCTAATTTTGTTGCCTAAATTTAATTTTGTACTTTTGTCGTCTAAACCTTACAGATTAATTTTGTCGGCTAAATTTAATTTCTTACTTTTGTCGTCAAAATCTAATTTTTATCGCCTAAACCTTACAGATTAATTTTGTCATCAAAATCTAATTTTGTACTTTTGTCGCCTAAACCTTACAGATTAATTTTGTCATCAAAATCTAATTTTGTACTTTTGTCGTCTAAACCTTACAGATTAATTTTGTCATCAAAATCTAATTTTGTCGCCTAAATTTAATTTCTGTACTTTTGTCGCCTAAACTTTACAAATTTGTATCGCCTAAATCTAATTTTGTTGCCTAAACTTTACAAATTTGTATCGCCTAAATCTAATTTTGTACTTTTGTTGCCTAAACTTTACAAATTTGTATCGCCTAAATCTAAATTTGTTGCCTAAATTTAATTTTGTACTTTTGTTGCCTAAACCTTACAGATTAATTTTGTCGTCTAAATTTAATTTCTACTTTTGTCGTCAAAATCTAATTTTGTACTTTTGTCGTCTAAACCTTAGATTAATTTTGTCATCAAAATCTAATTTTGTCACCTAAATTTAATTTTGTACTTTTGTCGTCTAAACCTTACAGATCAATTTTGTCGCCTAAATTTAATTTCTTACTTTTGTCGTCAAAATCTAATTTTGTACTTTTGTCGCCTAAACCTTACAGATTAATTTTGTCATCAAAATCTAATTTTGTCACCTAAATTTAATTTTGTACTTTTGTCGCTAAACCTTACAGATCGATTTTGTCATCAAAATCTAATTTTTATCGCCTAAACCTTACAGATTAATTTTGTCATCAAAATCTAATTTTGTACTTTTGTCGCCTAAACCTTACAGATTAATTTTGTCATCAAAATCTAATTTTTGTCGCCTAAACCTTACAGATTAATTTTGTCATCAAAATCTAATTTTGTACTTTTGTCGTCTAAACTTTACATAATTTTGTCGTCAAAATCGCCTAAATTTAATTTTGTACTTTTGTCGTCTAAACCTTACAGATTAATTTTGTCGCCTAAATTTAATTTCTTACTTTTGTCGTCAAAATCTAATTTTGTACTTTTGTCGCCTAAACCTTACAGATTAATTTTGTCATCAAAATCTAATTTTGTCGCCTAAATTTAATTTTGTACTTTTGTCGCCTAAACCTTACAGATTAATTTTGTCGCCTAAATTTAATTTCTTACTTTTGTCGTCAAAATCTAATTTTGTACTTCTGTCGCCTAAACCTTACAGATTAATTTTGTCATCAAAATCTAATTTTGTCACCTAAATTTAATTTTGTACTTTTGTCGCCTAAACCTTACAGATCGATTTTGTCATCAAAATCTAATTTTGTATCGCCTAAACCTTACAGATTAATTTTGTCATCAAAATCTAATTTTGTACTTTTGTCGCCTAAAACCTGACCCATTAATTTTGTCGCCAAAATCTAATTCATTAGTTTTGTCGACCTAAACCTGTCCAGATTAATTTTGTCATCAAAATCTAATTTTGTAGTTTTGTCGCCAAAACTTTACAGATTAATTTTGTCGCCTAAATTTCATTTTGTACTTTTGTCATCAAAATCTAATTTGTAGTTTTTTCGCCAAAATCTAATTTTGTACTTTTGTCACCTAAACCTTACAGATTAATTTTGTCGCCTAAATTTAATTTCTTACTTTTGTCGCCTAAACCTTACAGATTAATTTTGTCATCAAAATCTAATTTTGTACTTTTGTCGTCTAAACCTTACAGATTAATTTTGTCATCAAAATCTAATTTTGTTGCCTAAATTTAATTTTGTACTTTTGTCGCCTAAACCTTACAGATTAATTTTGTCATCAAAATCTAATTTTGTACTTTTGTCGCCTAAACTTTACAAATTTGTATCGCCTAAATCTAATTTTGTTGCCTAAACTTTACAAATTTGTATCGCCTAAATCTAATTTTGTACTTTTGTCGCCTAAACTTTACAAATTTGTATCGCCTAAATCTAAATTTGTCGCCTAAATTTAATTTTGTACTTTTGTCGTCTAAACCTTACAGATTAATTTTGTCGGCTAAATTTAATTTCTTACTTTTGTCGTCAAAATCTAATTTTGTCGCCTAAATTTAATTTTGTACTTTTGTCGCCTAAACCTTACAGATCGATTTTGTCATCAAAATCTAATTTTGTAGTCAAAATCAAATTTTTATCGCCTAAATCTAATTTTGTAATTTTGTCGCCTAAACCTTACAGATCGATTTTGTCATCAAAATCTAATTTTGTACTTTTGTCGCCTAAACCTTACAGATTAATTTTGTCGTCAAAATCTAATTTTGTACTTTTGTCGCCTAAATTTAATTTCTTACTTTTGTCGTCTAAACCTTACAGATCAATTTTGTCATCAAAATCTAATTTTGTCGCCTAAATCTTACAGATCGATTTTGTCGTCTAAACCTTACAGATCAATTTTGTCGTCAAAATCTAATTTTTATCGCCTAAATCTAATTTTGTACTTTTGTCGTTTGTCATCTAAACCTTAGATTAATTTTGTCATCAAAATCTAATTTTGTCGCCTAAATTTAATTTTTTACTTTTGTCGCCTAAACCTTACAGATCAATTTTGTCATCAAAATCAAATTTTTATCGCCTAAATCTAATTTTGTACTTTTGTTGTCAAAATCAAATTTTTATCGCCTAAATCTAATTTTGTACTTTTGTCGCCTAAACCTTACAGATCAATTTTGTACTTTTGTCATCTAAACCTTAGATTAATTTTGTCGCCTAAATCTAATTTTTCTTACTTTTGTCGTCTAAACCTTCAGATTAATTTTGTCGTCAAAATCAAATTTTTATCGCCTAAATCTAATTTTGTCATCAAAATCTAATTTTGTCACCTAAATTTAATTTTGTACTTTTGTCGCCTAAACCTTACAGATCGATTTTGTCGTCAAAATCAAATTTTTATCGCCTAAATCTAATTTTGTACTTTTGTCGTCTAAACCTTAGATTAATTTTGTCATCAAAATCTAATTTTGTCACCTAAATTTAATTTCTTACTTTTGTCGCCTAAACCTTACAGATCGATTTTGTCATCAAAATCTAATTTTTATCGCCTAAATTTAATTTCTTACTTTTGTCGTCAAAATCTAATTTTGTACTTTTGTCGCCTAAACCTTACAGATCGATTTTGTCATCAAAATCTAATTTTGTCGCCTAAATCTAATTTTGTACTTCTGTCGCCTAAACCTTACAGATTAATTTTGTCGTCAAAATCAAATTTTTATCGCCTAAATCTAATTTTGTACTTCTGTCGCCTAAACCTTACAGATTAATTTTGTCATCAAAATCTAATTTTGTCACCTAAATTTAATTTCTTACTTTTGTCGTCTAAATCTAATTTTTTACTTTTGTCGCCTAAACCTTACAGATCGATTTTGTCATCAAAATCTAATTTTGTCGCCTAAATTTAATTTCTTACTTTTGTCGTCTAAAGCTTCGATTAATTTTGTCGTCAAAATCAAATTTTTATCGCCTAAATCTAATTTTGTACTTTTGTCGCCTAAACCTTACAGATCGATTTTGTCATCAAAATCTAATTTTGTCGCCTAAGTTTAATTTCTTACTTTTGTCGTCTAAACCTTACAGATCGATTTTGTCATCAAAATCTAATTTTGTCGCCTAAGTTTAATTTCTTACTTTTGTCGTCAAAACCTTACAGATCAATTTTGTCGTCAAAATCTAATTTTGTCGCCTAAATTTAATTTCTTACTTTTGTCGTCAAAACCTTACAGATCGATTTTGTCATCAAAATCTAATTTTGTCGCCTAAATTTAATTTCTTACTTTTGTCGTCTAAACCTTACATTAATTCTGTCGTCAAAATCTAATTTTATCGCCAAAATCTAATTTTGTACTTCTGTCGCCTAAACCTTACAGATTAATTTTGTCATCAAAATCTAATTTTGTACTTTTGTCGTCTAAACCTTACATTAATTCTGTCGTCAAAATCTAATTTTGTACTTTTGTCGCCTAAACCTTACAGATCGATTTTGTCGTCAAAATCTAATTTTTATCGCCTAAATTTAATTTCTTACTTTTGTCGTCAAAATCTATTTTTGTACTTTTGTCGCCTAAACCTTACAGATCGATTTTGTCATCAAAATCTAATTTTTATCGCCTAAATCTAATTTTGTACTTTTGTCATCTAAACCTTACGGATTAATTTTGTACTTTTGTCGCCTAAACCTTACAGATTAATTTTGTCGCCTAAATTTAATTTCTTACTTTTGTCGTCAAAACCTTACATTAATTCTGTCGTCAAAATCAAATTTTTATCGCCTAAATCTAATTTTGTACTTTTGTCGCCTAAACCTTACAGATTAATTTTGTCGTCAAAATCAAATTTTTATCGCCTAAACCTTACAGATTAATTTTGTCATCAAAATCTAATTTTGTCACCTAAATTTAATTTCTTACTTTTGTCGTCTAAATCTAATTTTGTCGCCTAAATTTAATTTCTTACTTTTGTCGTCTAAACCTTACGATTAATTTTGTCGTCAAAATCAAATTTTTGTCGCCTAAATCTAATTTTGTACTTTTGTCGCCTAAACCTTACAGATCGATTTTGTCATCAAAATCTAATTTTGTCGCCTAAATTTAATTTTGTCGTCTAAACCTTACAGATCGATTTTGTCATCAAAATCTAATTTTGTCGCCTAAATTTAATTTCTTACTTTTGTCGTCAAAATCAAATTTTTATCGCCTAAATCTAATTTTGTACTTTTGTCGCCTAAACCTTACAGATTAATTTTGTCGTCAAAATCTAATTTTGTACTTTTGTCGTCTAAACCTTACATTAATTTTGTCATCAAAATCTAATTTTGTACTTTTGTCGCCTAAACCTTACAGATCGATTTTGTCATCAAAATCTAATTTTTATCGCCTAAATTTAATTTCTTACTTTTGTCGTCAAAATCTATTTTTGTACTTTTGTCGCCTAAACCTTACAGATCGATTTTGTCATCAAAATCTAATTTTGTCGCCTAAATTTAATTTCTTACTTTTGTCGTCAAAACCTTACATTAATTCTGTCGTCAAAATCAAATTTTTATCGCCTAAATCTAATTTTGTACTTTTGTCGCCTAAACCTTACAGATTAATTTTGTCATCAAAATCTAATTTTGTCGCCTAAATTTAATTTCTTACTTTTGTCGTCTAAATCGTCAAAATCAAATTTTTGTCGCCTAAACCTTACAGATTAATTTTGTCGTCAAAATCAAATTTTTATCGCCTAAATCTAATTTTGTACTTTTGTCGCCTAAACCTTACAGATCGATTTTGTCATCAAAATCTAATTTTGTCGCCTAAATTTAATTTCTTACTTTTGTCGTCAAAACCTTACAGATCGATTTTGTCATCAAAATCTAATTTTGTCGCCTAAATTTAATTTCTTACTTTTGTCGTCTAAACCTTACATTAATTCTGTCGTCAAAATCAAATTTTTATCGCCAAAATCTAATTTTGTACTTTTGTCGCCTAAACCTTACAGATTAATTTTGTCGTCAAAATCTAATTTTGTACTTTTGTCGTCTAAACCTTACAGATTAATTTTGTCATCAAAATCTAATTTTTATCGCCTAAATTTAATTTCTTACTTTTGTCGTCTAAATCTAATTTTGTACTTTTGTCGCCTAAACCTTACAGATCGATTTTGTCATCAAAATCTAATTTTGTCGCCTAAGTTTAATTTCTTACTTTTGTCGTCAAAACCTTACATTAATTCTGTCGTCAAAATCAAATTTTTATCGCCTAAATCTAATTTTGTACTTCTGTCGCCTAAACCTTACATTAATTCTGTCATCAAAATCTAATTTTGTCACCTAAATTTAATTTCTTACTTTTGTCGTCTAAATCTAATTTTTTACTTTTGTCGCCTAAACCTTACAGATCGATTTTGTCATCAAAATCTAATTTTGTCGCCTAAATTTAATTTCTTACTTTTGTCGTCTAAAGCTTTGATTAATTTTGTCGTCAAAATCAAATTTTTGTCGCCTAAACCTTACAGATTAATTTTGTCGTCAAAATCAAATTTTTATCGCCTAAATCTAATTTTGTACTTTTGTCGCCTAAACCTTACAGATCGATTTTGTCATCAAAATCTAATTTTGTCGCCTAAGTTTAATTTCTTACTTTTGTCGTCAAAACCTTACAGATCGATTTTGTCATCAAAATCTAATTTTGTCGCCTAAGTTTAATTTCTTACTTTTGTCGTCAAAACCTTACATTAATTCTGTCGTCAAAATCAAATTTTTATCGCCAAAATCTAATTTTGTACTTTTGTCGCCTAAACCTTACAGATTAATTTTGTCGTCAAAATCAAATTTTGTACTTTTGTCGTCTAAACCTTACATTAATTCTGTCATCAAAATCTAATTTTGTACTTTTGTCGCCTAAACCTTACAGATCGATTTTGTCATCAAAATCTGATTTTTATCGCCTAAATTTAATTTCTTACTTTTGTCGTCAAAATCTATTTTTGTACTTTTGTCGCCTAAACCTTACAGATCGATTTTGTCATCAAAATCTAATTTTGTCGCCTAAGTTTAATTTCTTACTTTTGTCGTCAAAACCTTACATTAATTCTGTCGTCAAAATCAAATTTTTATCGCCTAAATCTAATTTTGTACTTCTGTCGCCTAAAACTTAAAGATTAATTTTGTCATCAAAATCTAATTTTGTCGCCTAAATTTAATTTCTTACTTTTGTCGTCTAAATCTAATTTTTTACTTTTGTCGCCTAAACCTTACAGATCAATTTTGTCATCAAAATCTAATTTTGTCGCCTAAATTTAATTTCTTACTTTTGTCGTCTAAACCTTTGATTAATTTTGTCGTCAAAATCAAATTTTTATCGCCTAAATCTAATTTTGTACTTTTGTCATCTAAACCTTACGGATTAATTTTGTACTTTTGTCGCCTAAACCTTACAGATCAATTTTGTCATCAAAATCTAATTTTGTCGCCTAAATTTAATTTCTTACTTTTGTCGTCTAAATCTAATTTTGTACTTTTGTCGCCTAAACCTTACAGATTAATTTTGTCATCAAAATCTAATTTTGTCACCTAAATTTAATTTCTTACTTTTGTCGTCAAAATCAAATTTTTATCGCCTAAATCTAATTTTGTACTTTTGTCGTCTAAACCTTACAGATTAATTTTGTCATCAAAATCTAATTTTGTACTTCTGTCGCCTAAATCTAATTTTGTCGCCTAAATTTAATTTCTTACTTTTGTCGTCAAAATCTATTTTTGTACTTTTGTCGTCTAAACCTTACATTAATTCTGTCGTCAAAATCTAATTTTGTACTTTTGTCGTCTAAACCTTAGATTAATTTTGTCGTCAAAATCTAATTCAGTAGTTTTGTCGCCGAAAGTTTACATTTTTTTTAGTCTAAACCTAATTTTGTGTCTTAAAACTGACAGATTAATTTAGTTTTGTCACTTTGTATGAGAAATGTTGATCTGACTTTTGACTGCAAATTAATCCAAATACTGAAGGTCTTCATTCGAAACTATCAAGTAAACTGATCTGAGTTGAAGTTTAACTTAAAGAGTGTGACTCTTGAAACTGAGCAGCGTCTCACTCTGATAGAGCCGTTTAAACAAACACTGTACGTCACACTCAACATCCGAACGACTAAAACAAAACTCTCCGTTAACAGACGGACTCGGAGTGGAGCTGAAGTAAACAGATCCATCTTCAGCTCCGTTGTTTGACTGGACCCGTCACAGAAACGTCTTCGGCCTGTTTAATGTTCATGATTACTGTTTTCCAGGGAGGCGGTGGTCGCTGTGGACCGTCAGTCACAGAGCGAGACGGAAGAGTTCCTGCCTCAGAGACGCTCGCGGCTGTACGGCATCACCACGACGCCCACGCAGTGTCCACAAGGTAACGCTCTGCTCGTCTGACGTTATTTATACGTGTCATTTATCTAAAATGTCTGTTTGATGCTAATATTGGATCTGATTTACCTGCTTGGCCACAGACTGAAGATAAAGTTAGACTGAGATGTACGGAAGTAAGTCTGAACTAAACGGTTTTCTCTCCTGAGTTTATGACTTCAGGTTTGCAGAACAATCTGAAGTTTCAGGATTTTTTAATTCAATCTGTTAAAACACAAAACATTTATTTATTTATTTTTATTTTGTGAGAACAAGTGATAATAAATTAATTTTGGAAGAAAAACACTTTTTTGTGAAAAACATTTCCCACCTTGTTTTACATAAATAAAATTTAAAAAATCTCCTGAATTCTATTTTTCACAGATGAAAAAACAAAGTTCTTGTTATTTTCCTAGTAAAACTTTTATTTCTACCAGTTTTCGTTCACACTTCGACTTGCGGTTGCTTTTAGCGTCGCAGCTAAAGTGAAGATTACATCCTAATGTTTGTAAGAACGTCTCTTTCAGGTGTGAAACGAGTGAAAGATTTAAATATATTTCAGGATACTTTTTTTTGTGAGGCTCATTTTCAAGTGTTTGTTTCTGGAACACAACATGGATGCTGTCGGCCTTACAATCATTTGTTTCACACATGAAAAAAAGGATCCTGATTGTTTTGATTTCACAGATGGAACAAAAAGCTGCGACTCTGTTTCACTGTGAAGCTCCAGAACTGTTCTGTGGACTACCACACTTTAATTTTGGGGGGAATGTTCCTTTATAGTCTCGGTCATGAGTTCTGAAACATTTCCAACATTAAAATCCGGCTGATTTAGTTGTGTGTATAGAAGAGCTGCACCCAGAGCAGTTTAATGGCGACGCACTCGGTGACCGCAGTAATCGATTCCACACATGTCGTATGTGGACGGATATATAAGCGTGGGAACCGAGCGGTGGGCGACCTCAGGGGAGCCAGCTGTGGATCATGGAGACTCACATCTGGCTCGCGGCCCCGAGCTGCACAGCTGTCTGGGTCCACCTGCTGGTTTCTAAGTGACAGCGATGAGCTGCTCATTAAACCTTTTGTTTTACCTGGCAACATGCTCAGTTTCTGTTTTCACAGCCTGTGTGAGCGGAGACGTTAACCTGCGTCTGAGCTTCTCCTCTAAAATTGCACGTTTTTTAAAGGGAGTCTGGTGATACGTCGACACGATTATTATTATTATATAATTTAGTTTGGTTCACTAACGGTGCTCCTTCTGTCTCCTGTCAGCCTATAACTACTGCGCCAACAACGGCGGCTGTTCTCACCTGTGTCTGCCGCGGCTCGGCGGCTTCACCTGCCGTTGTCCTGACGACGGCGCCGACGGCCGATGCGTGGAGAGGAACCTGTGAGCTCTGCAGAGCGACGCCGACGCTGCTGCTGCTGCCGGGAGACAAACAGACGAAACACACTTAACTGAATTTTGGTGTTTTCCACTTTTCTTACTTGAATCAAACATTTCTACGACCGTTTCAGAGTTTGACGTGTTTTTGGCCGTTCGAGCCGTTCAGACCTCTCTGGGTTCATGATGTCACACAGGTGACATCATCACCTGTTGAATTCAGATGTAGTTTCTGTTTGTGATCTGATTCCTGGTGGGAGGTTTTCCAAAGACGGCAGGTGAACCAAAAACTCTTTGACCAAATGATATTACTTTGAAAGGGTACTGATCGACGGACTTCCTGTCCTGTTTTTATTGTGTTTTAAAGTGAAACTCTGTAGTTGTTCCGTATTGATTTCTTATAGATGTGCTCTGAAACAAAACTGCGAGAAAACAATCAGATCTGATTCTGAAGACGTTTGACGTTTTACAAAAAGCCTTAAAGGTTTCTGAAAACCACATTTTTGTTGTAGCGAAGAACTTAAATTCATCAATATGTTGCAGTTTGAAGTAACAAGACGTTTAAACGAAATCCGTCAGCGGTCAGTGAATAAAATGCATCATTTTTTAGTTGATCCCAAAAGAAAACTAGATGAATCTACAAATCCAAACTGTTGATTTAACGGTTTCAGGTCTTTGTAGAGTTTTGGATTCGGACACTTGACAGCTGAGATCGTCCTGATCGATCAGTGAATCTGAAATCTACTCGGCTGAGGGACTGAGACGAGCGATCGAAGATGACTCGGTCAGTCGACTGTACGGAAGCCTGGAGAGGCCAGACGGGGAAAAATCTGGAGCTGCTTTATTTTATTTCAGGAGGCTAGAAAGTACCAAAGCATTATCGTCGTTTCCAAAGAGTTCTGTATCGAAGTTTTTATTCTGGTACCGTGACAACCGTAATGTGGACCTCATCTGTCGAACGTTAGAAATTCTAAATTACTCAAGCTTGTTTTTTCTCTCACTTTGCCTCCTCGGGGCTTCCGTACGTTCGTCACGTCTCTACGCACCTGATGGGATTTTTAAAAACCTGCATTCCATCAAAACTTATATTTAGCTCCAAAATATTAACGAGAAAGATGCTTTTTAAGTGCTAATTTACTAAAATCAGTTCACATTTAAATACCGGAGGAGAAATCCGTCCACTGAACTTTTCAAACTTGAGATATTAATGAAGCTTAAAAACGATTAATCAGACTTAATTACATTTTTTTAAAGGATGTGGAACAAACAAAGTTTTTCATTGACCAAATAAAACTCATCCTGAATTTCTAGCAGTCATATAACAGGTGATGTGTTCCTGACAGAAATATATACATACTCAGTATTTTGGACCGCTAACAGAACCGCGATGAGAACCGGTCCTGTGTGATGTGAAACACTCACAAGGTTTATTCTGTTGTTGTTTTAAGACTCGCAGTGTATTTTTTATATGAACTTGTAAATAATGACCCGATATGCAGACGACACTCTGATGTTTTTCTAAACGGTGCCTGAGACCGACATGATGATGATGATGTGCAGCTTTTCATGTAAACGTCGTTTTTACATTGAAGACGAGCGGCGATGATTCCAGTCGGAGATCAAACCAAATAAAAACTGTCTTGTTTTTAAAATCCTGAACTACGGAAGCCTGAAGCTGTCAACATTCAAGTTAAATCACTAAAACCGTTTATAAAAGTTGTTTCTGATAAAAAATGTTCTGTTACGAAAACGACAGAAATCAAATTTTACATAAATAAAACTTTAAATGTATAAATGAAGTTGAGGATGTTTCATTTTGACTAATTATTCATTTTCAAACATGAACTTCATTAGGTGATAAATATATAAATATATTATATTACATTCAGTTTCAGTCTGGTGATTATTTTCTTGATTAATTGATTTGTTGTTTGGTTTAAAAAAAAAAAGATGAATATCATATATTGAATATTAACATTTAAGAGACTCGAACCAGCCTGAACGATGTATTTTGTGTTGAAGCCGCCCTTTAATAATATTCACGTTTACTTTTTCTCACTTTAACCACCTAACCTGTCGTTCAAATCAGAGGAAGAATCAAAGAAAACAACAAATTAAAAAGTAGGTGACTGTTATTGACGGCAATTTATCAACATGATTCTTCTCCATTAATCAGCTTGTTATCTTTTTAAGTCAGAGACGATGTTCTCGAACACACAAAGATGTTCAATCTGCTGTCAGAGAACATCACTCATCGATTCATCTTTGCAGCGCTGTGCTGAAATAAAATAAAAGTTCAGATTTGATCAGTTGAATTTTTCTGGCCTCTGACTTCCTGACAGATTTAACTCTGACAGAACCAGCCGGTATCTCTCAGCAAACAAGAACAAGAAACTATATTTGATCTGATTTATTGACGGCATGAAATTACAGAAGCAACTTTCACGTTACTGGTTTTTATCTCGAGGACAAAATGTCTTCGCCTCGTTAAATCTGGTGACGGTCGACGTTTCTGTGAGAAAACTTTCCTCGCGTGCAAAAGAAACTTCGTGAAAAACCTATTTTTAAAATATTTTTCCACAGCTCTTTCGGGGTTCTGTGGCTTTTATCAAACCGGGTCGAAATGTCTGGACTGGAATCACAGCTGCTCACGTCTCACATGTAAAGACTGACTACAGGACAGGTGCATTGTGGGTGAAGTGAGGAGCAGGTCGGTGTCACAACAAACTCAGCTCTCAGGTTTTTTTTGGTAACAAACCCATCAGGGACGACACGGACCGGTCCAACCGGGCCGCACAACAGCAGCACGTCACCGCCTGCGGCCAGGCGTTTGTTCCTGCGGGCGGTTCTGGTGCCGGTCGGTGTTGTGCGGCCCATCATGAAGTACTGTGTGTCTGTACTGAACATCAACAGCCTGTACAGCCTCAATAAAAGCTTTTTTAAATAGAAAGTCAGCGTCTGCTCTTTTTTCTGCTTCGTGTTCATCAACACTCACCGCCATGGAGGGCCACAGCGGCGGCCATCTTGGATTCCATGGACTCCAACAGGAGAGAAAAACCCGTCTCCTCCTCCTCCTCCTCCTCCTCTTCCTCCTCCTCCTCCTCTTCCTCCTCTTCCTCCTCCTCCTCCTCCTCCTCCTCCTCCTCGATCACTAAACATCAGACACAGAGAAGCAAACTGAAGTGTGTCGTCGCGTCACGTAGCTTCTCCTGCTTCCACTCGAGCAAACTTTTACAGATGAATCCACATCAGCGACGTACAAACAAGCTAACAGACGAGCGAGTAAAAAGTTCTGACAACTCACCGATAAAGTGTCTTTGTGTCTCAGTCGTTCATCAAACTCCAACAGAGACTCTTCTCTTCTTCCCAAAGGTCCAAATCACAGAGTTCATCATTAAATGGAGACAAAATGGCAAAAAAGTATCATCACAGAAGTTTTACCTGCTTTTATCTGTAACAAAATTAAATAAATGAATCCTGAGACAGTTTGATTGACAGCTAACTTGATCTTACAGGAGTGTCTGTGCCCGCCCTTCTTCTTCTGTGAGCCACTCACCTTTTAAAGCCCTAATCTTTGGAAATTATTCCAGTTTATGTAGTTTTTAATGCGTTTAGCTCTTTGACTATGCCTCAGCTCTTGTTTCTGACTATTTCTATGCACAAAGTTAAAGAACCGTGATGAGTTCTTGCCCGTTGCTCTCAGAGCGGTTCTGAGGTCATAAAACGGCATTTTGTCACCAGGCACCTGAAAAGTCTCAGAGAAACAGGTTTCGTGTGAAGTTTCAGTCATATTTCCAGGAATAAAAACAAGTTAAGTGGATTTTGAGAAGATTAAATTTGCTGTTATTATATTTTACCTGGTTCTTTTTCTCATGTCGGCCCGTCTCTCTGCTCCAGGCCCGCTGGTTCCTCCTGAAGAAATAAATCATAAACACACCAAAAACAGCAGTTTTTAACAAACATACAGGAGGAAACACGTTGATCTGAAATATTCTATGTGATTAATATACAGTGTGTTCAGCTGTAATGGATCAAACTGACAGTGAAATGACTCATGAGGCAGAAATCATATTTATTTTATCGCTGTTGATGTGCTCATCACTTCAGTTAAAGTACTTTAAATATGTTTGTTGAGTAGTTTAATCTGTCAGGTAACTAAAGTAACTAAAGCCAAAAATGAATTCACAGAATGAATAATGTAATAAGAATGAAGTGAACTGCTCCTTTACTCCTTACTGACTCAAATCAAAGCCTCTGCTGCCCTCTGGTGGTCAAAGTGTTCAGACGCTGCAGACGAACAACTGAGCTCAGATCAGCAGACGATGATCTGACGAATCTTTAAACTACGGGAGCCCAGAGAGGCCATTAACTCCAGATCACTGGTTAATCATCACGTCACCTCGTCCTTCACCTGTGATGTTGAGAAGTTCAGAAACTAAACATCAGCCTGCTGAAATCTTTAACGATTATCAGTTCGTCAGTTTCATCCCTCTGATCGTCACCTGACAGTGAACTCAGGCAGCGTCGCTACAGATCAGCTGTTTGAGACGTATCTTATTATCCTGTTCCTGTTTTAATAAGACTCGTAAAAGAAACAAACACAAACGAACTCTGCCGAAGTCCTCGCATAGATTTTTTATCATTTATTCCAGCTTTTCCTCATTTTAATAAACGAGTGAAATCCTCAACCAGGAGTGAAGCTGCTGTGCAGACTGGATTAAACTTCTTCTAAATGTCCACTTCTGGAGTGAGCGAGCGTACTAAAACATCGTCACACATCAATACTGATCATGTGAAATGGTTTCACAGTATCGATACTTGCTGTGTGTTTGGACACAGTCCACCTCCTCCTGAAGTTCATCAACTCAGATGCTGATTAACACACGAGCCTCGTTATATCTTTTTATAAAAATCTGAAATGTCGTGGCAATTATTCGTTTTATTGTATTTAAGTACAAGATATTAAAAGGTACCCGCGGTAACATCGTCCTCGGCCTCCATCACCAGATGAATACTGCACATGTGCAACTCTCAACAGAGATGAGAAAGAAGCGAGACGTCTCACTCCTGAGCTTCTTCCATCATCAGCTGCAGAAGAAGTGATGCGTCTTTTAAAACGAGTCTTCTTGACGACGTGTCCTGATGACTTTTTTTTCCAGGTGATCCATTTTCTAAGTCTGATCTGAATTACTGTTTTCTCCTGTGTTTATGACTCATAACTAATTGTAAAAAAAATTGCGTTCAGAAAAAGTTGTTTTTTTTTTAAGTTTCTTTTTTTTTTCATCTGCGAAAAAAAAAAATCAGTTAATGTTTCATGTGTGAAAGAGAACTTTTTAACTTTGTTTATTCATTTTTTGTGTGAAATCTGGAAAAACATTTTTATTTTTTGGTGTAATTTTTTTTTTTTTTCACGTAACGAAATGGAAAATAAATGTTTTATGTTTTTTACTCCAGTGGAAAAAAAAAAAATCAGGAGAATTTATTTTCATGCAAAAAAGTTTCAAGTTTTTTTTTCCATGTTTTTAAGAGGTAGAAATACATTTTAAAAAGGTTAAAACCAAATCAATTTTTTCTTAAAACAAGATGATTTTGTCGAGCACGGAACTGAGTGAGAAAAAATAATTCCAGTAGAAAGTTTTTATTCGTTTCAGTAGCTCTTTTCACACAGAACCAAGCAGCGCCGGCGTAAAGATGAACCACGTGAATTCACACAGAAGTCCGACGCTGCGGCTCCTAAAGAGGCGAGACGATGGTCCACAACACGTCATGATGATGACGTCTGTGATTTCAAGGTGTTTCATATGGATGCCGTTATAATGTTTTGTGATTGAGATGATTTCGCGGTGATTTATTTTCATCACAAACACTTGGTGAGTTTGCCGGTGACAGACGCTGTTTTTCGGGCAGAAACGTGACGAAGAGTCGGTCAGACAGGCGGGAGGACGGACGCTTCTCTGCATATATCTGTGGTATTGTTTTCCTAATATAAGTTGCCAAAGACAGTTACAGTTACTACGTTACTGTTGTTTGGTCCTGTAACGTTGCTTTTTTTCATGCATGGAACTGAGTGAAAAAAAGTTTTTTCTCCTGATAATGTTTTTTCAAATATCCTGAAAACATTTATTTTTTTCAGTGTGTAACCGGGTGAAAAAAAATGATGCGTTTGGAACCGAGAAGGACATTTATTTTACTTTTTTCAAGGACAATTCTTTTTTCATTCGTGGAACTAAGTGAAAAAAACTATATTTTTCTCCCAGAATTTTTTTTTTTTTTTTAATTAAAGAATATCAAATCAAATATCCTGGAAACCTTTTTTTATGTGGGAAACCAAAGGAAACCTGAGAAAAAAGGGGGAAAATGGAGCAGAGATAAAAAAAAAAATTCCAGGGGAAAGTTCTTATTTAAAAAACTTTTAGATCAAATACAATTTTTTTCGTGTGTGAAACTGAGTGGAAAAAAAGGTTTGTATATTTTATGTCCAGGAGAAAAAACATGTGAGTGTGGAAAAGAGACGGAAGGTTTTTTTTCCGCAGAGAAATACATTTTTCTTGGAGTAAAAAAAAAAGGGGGGGGGGGGGGTGATCTCCTGGAAATGTTTTACTTAGATCAAACATCCTGAAAATCTTCAGTGTCTGACACCCAAGTGTAAAAAAAATGTTGTGTTTGGTTTTTGAGAAACAAAAAAATCCATGTGTGAAACCGAACAAATTTATTTATTTATTTTTTAATGTTTGTTTTTTTACAGGAGAAAAGTAAATTATGTGATTGGAACGGAGAAGGAAAAAATATTTTTGCAGAGGAATACATTTTTCTTGGAAATGTTTTATTTTAGTGTGATAAACAACAAAAGAAAGAACAACAGAAAGAAAACAGAGAGAATAAAAAGAATTCCATGTGTGGAACAGAGAAGGACATTTTTGTTCTAGGAGAATCTGATGTGTGCGTAGAACAGAGGGAAAAATGTTTTTGTGTGTCGAGAAAGAAAGTTGTTTTTTTCACGTTTTAGAGGTGAAAAAATGAAGGAACTTCAAATTAAACATCCTGGAAACCGAGATTATTTTTTTCCATAAACTTAAAAAAAAAATGTTCTGTTTGTGTAACAGAGCAAAAAAAAATGTTTTGCAGAGAAATCAATTTTTTCCTGTGAATGTTCTGTGTGAAACAGAGGATAAGAAAAAAGGTTTTTCCAGAATTTTTTTTTTCATGTGTGGAACTAAATTTCTTTTTGAGGAGAAAACAAATCCTGAAAAATCTTTTCTGTGTGTTTGTGAAACAGAAAAAAAAAAATATACACATTTTTCTCCTAGGAATTTTTTTTTTTCACTCGATTACACACAAAGAAAAGAAACAAATCCAATTGGTTCCACGCACGTAAAAAATGTGCTCATTATTAACATATTACCTGAGTGGAACCGAGGGAGAAAAAACAGTTTTAAAGAAAAGTGTTTTTTTCCTGGAAATGTTTTTTTTGTGAGAAACGCAGGATAACAAAGACTGAAACTTTTTTCCAGGAGATTTTTTTTTTCCATGTGTGGAACTGAATGAACAAAAAGTTTTCTCGTGAAAATGTTTTATTTTCCAGGTGTTTTTACAGGTAGAACAAATTAAGAAACTGAGAATTTTTTTAAAAAACAATATTCTTTCTTTTGTTCGTGGAACAGAGTGAAAAAACGTTTTTTTTTTGTTCAGGAGAAATAAAAATATTGCGTGTTTGGAACCATGATTTATTTCCAGGAGAAAGTTCTTATTTAAAAAGTTTTTAAACTCAAACAACTTTTTTCTCATGTGTGAAACTGATAAATAAAAATAAAAACGATTCTGTTTTACGTTCGTGGAACTGAGCGGAAAAAATAACATTCCTCGGAGAAATGTTAGTTTTTTTCGTGTGTGAGTGAAACTGAGGGAAGAAAAGAACAATTCTAGGAGAATTTCTTGTTTTGTTTCGTTTTGTTTGGCCTTTATTGATCGGACAGCTCAGAGGGATGACAGGAAACAGGGTTGGGCTGCTCAGCGAGGACAAAGCCTCTGCAGATGGACACCTGCTCTAACACCTGAGCGACTGAGCGCCAGCGGGGAGAAATATTTTTCAGTGTGGAAAAAAAAGTGTCCGCACGGAAATCATTTTCATTTGACTTGAAATATTTTTTGTTTGTCAGTGAAACGAGCAAACAAAAAAAAGAAGAAAAAATATCTAGGAGAATTTTGTTCGTGTGGAACCAAGTGAAGAATAACAGGTGACTCTCCTGAAAATGTCACTTATTACATGTTTTTACAGGTAGACAATAAATTTTTTCATGTGTGAAACCAAGTGAGCAATGTTTTGTGTTTTTTGTTTTTTCCAGGAGAAAAAAATATAATAATCTGACTGGCCCCTCAGGGCTTCCGTACCTAACGACTGGTAATCGAAGGGGTCAATGGCCTGTTTGTTAGGATTTGTTCAAAAAGCTGCAGACATGCGCTCATTTTGCTGAACAAATGTATAATTATGATGTTGGAACATCATGAAATCGGCGATATCAGTGAATCAACGAGCTGAAACGCATCACGACCGCTTCCTTTAAATATCTGGCGAGGCTGGAAACACAGTCGATGGCAGATTAACAGCTGCGACTGTCGTCTGAACTGAAACGCTAACGAGGCACCTTCATCCACAGATTACACAGCAACAAACAGACAACAAGCTGATCGATCAGGTGAGAAAGGTGCAGGTGAAGGATCTGGTGCCATGAAGAGGTGAGGCAGCAGACCGACAGTGAACACAGCAGAAGTCACCGGACACCCAACAGTGTCTGAAACAGTCAACAGATCCAGAGTCAGTCTGGAGTGAATCCACCTCTCAGTGCCGGTCGGGCGTCCTGGACGTCTCCGCTCTGCCTCACCAGCGGACCAGCACCTGGTCTCCGTCTTCTATGGAGTAGAACTGAAGAGTCTTCAGGTCGCTGTCGATCTCAAACTCCGTCCCGACCATCTGCACACAAGGTTCAGCAGGTCAGAGCAGAGCTACACTCAGAGCTCGAGGTCCGATTCATTCACCACGAAGGGCCAAAGATTCAACGAGACGCTCACAAACACACAGACGAGACTGACTCATTAGTGCTGTTCATCAGAAGCTAAACGAATACACAAAGATCAAATGATCAGATACAATACGGCCGATGTGTGAAAGAACAGACTGGAACACAGGAGACGAACAGAACCCGTCACAGCTGGACTCGTCCTCAGAGTGGCGTCTCACCTTGAGGCTGGTGTAGGAGAGCTTCAGGTCTGCAGCAGGAACCTTCAGCAGTCGGTACAGGAGCCCCTTCACCTTCTGGACCACCATGGAGGCTGCAGAGCAGGAAACACAGCGTTCAGCTCAACCCGACCGGATCTCCTGACCCTCTCTGAGTTTATGTTACTGGAGGAGGTTAAATCACTTTTCTCGTGTGTTTACCTGGAAGTTTCTTCTCAATCGGCTTCCGCTCGGCGTCGTCGGGAAACACAAAGGTGATCTCTGGTGAGGAAACACCTGAGATTATTCTGCTGGACACTCTGTTACCTCAGAGGTTCACAACCTTTATTCATCTGAATTAACTGGAGCAGATTTTATGGATATATGCATGACAGTAACATTAAAGAACAAAAGATAAACTTGTGTAAAAAACAGAAAGTTACGTCAAAATTTTTTCAATGTGAAACCAACAAACTTAAAAAAAAAAAGTTTTTTTTGGTTTTGTGTAACTGAGTGAAAAAGATTTTCACTTGATTTAAAATGTGAAATTAAGTTTCTTCTTTTCTTCTTCTGAATTTTTCTTTCACGTGATTTTACTGGTAGAAAAATAAAAACTGAATCAGATCAAATTGATCAAATATCCTGGAAAAACTTTTTCTTCTTCATGTGTTAAAACAAGTGATTCTTTTAGATGCCTGAAGAAAAAAAAAGTCTCCCAAAAAACACAGTTTGTTCAGCTGATTCCACAGAAAACATTTTCTCTTGGAAATGATGACGAGGGACAAGTGAAGTAATTTTCTGTCTGACCTAAATTATTTTCTCTCCTGTGGTCCTGAGTTGAGATCTGGTGGTTTTGTCAGGATGATCTTTGTGTGATCCAGGAAAAAATAAAAACAACATTTTTTCACACAGAAAAAAACAAACCTCCTGAAAGTCTTTTTTCTTTTCCACGTGTCTTCACAGATCACAGAAAGATCATCCCGACAAAACCACCAGATCACAACTCAGGAACACGGCAGAGAAAATATTTAAGATCAGACAGAACAGATTCTTTTTTTCAGTGTTTGTAACGGTGAAAAATTGTTTTGTGTTTTTTTCTCCAGAAGAAAAGAAAATGCTTGTCACAAACCGAGAAGGAAAAACACATTTTCCACAGGAAAATAAAAATAAAAATATGTGGAACTGAGTGAAAAAAAGTTTTTCACATGAAAAAGTTTTTTGTTTTAACTGGTAGAAAGAAATTTGTGTTCGATCAAACATCGTGGAAAACATTTTTTCATGTGTTAAAAAGGAAAAACAAACAGTTCCTTCACACAGAAACATGACGCTCTGCTTGTGTTTGTTAATTCAGCGGTTCCAAAACCTTTTTTAAATAAATATTTCCTGTCACTGAGTTAACTGACAACTGGTGACATATTTTAATATTTCATAGAAAACTGAATTCATGACAACAACATATCAGCCCACAGTTAAATTAAAAATAAAGTTTTCTTTAAATCAGAGGCCTCACGACCCTCCGTGAAGCTCTGGCGACCCCTGGTGGGCGTCAGGACCTTTAATTCATTTCCTGTACATAAAAGCCAATCAGGGAGCAGAAAGCAGAAAGAGGCGGGACTTACTTAAGAGCTGATTTTTCAGTGCAAACGGCTCCGGCTTCTTCAGCTCGCCCTCCTCTGGAGCGCCGTACTCTGAGACACAGGAGGAGATGACCTTCATCATCATCATCATCATCATCATCGTCATCATCATCAGAAGAGACACTTCAATATTAATAAACTCTTCAACACTGAGTGACCTGTTTGTGTTGAACCTCTACATGTCAGTACAGCCACATCTAACTGACTGCCCCTTTAAATCGTCAGCCAATCGGCCGCTGTGTGGCCTGTTGTGGGCGGGGCTTACTGTTGATGAGGCTCAGGTAGCGAGGGTGCTGACAGGTGAACTGGCTGCTGGGCTCGCTCCCCCCGCCGGCCTTCAGCCACTCCTCCCCGAACATCCTGATGTAGTCGAGCTCCGCCCCCCTCCTGTCCTCAGCCTGGATCTGATGGAAACCATGGCAACGGGTCAACACACACACACACAGACACACACACACACACACACACACAGCTCACCTCACAGCCGTTGAGGAGGACCAGCTGTCCCAGCTTGGCGATGAGCAGCTGATTGGCTGTTCTGGGGTTTCCATCGCTGCTCACCAGCCGGTTGCCGCGACATGAAAACTTCACCAGACTGGGCAACTTGGCTAACTCGTCCACCACACACCACTGAGAGAGAGGGGGGGGGAGAGAGAGGGAGGGAGGGGAGAGAGAGAGAGAGAGAGAGGGAGAGAGAGAGGGAGAGGGAGAGAGGGGGAGAGAGAGAGAGGGAGGGAGGGGAGAGAGAGAGAGAGAGAGGGGAGAGAGAGAGGGGGAGAGAGAGAGGGGGGGGGGGAGAGAGAGAGGGAGAGAGAGAGAGGAGAGAGAGAGAGGGGGAGAGGGAGAGGGAGAGAGAGGGAGAGAGAGAGAGGGGGAGAGGGAGAGGGAGAGAGGGGGGAGAGAGAGAGAGGGAGAGAGAGAGAGAGAGAGAGGGAGGGAGGATCAATGAGCTGGACTCTGACTCAGAGTCTGACTCCTCCACAGATCCGTTTGTGACACTGACCTCAGTGATGTGGTTCCGGTCCAGGTTCAGGCTCGTCAGTGATGGAAACATGGCCGTCTGAGCTCCTGCAGAGGAAACATTCAGTTTCAGCTTCGCCTCTTTCTGTCCGAACACACACAGAGTGAATACGAGCCGAGCGTTTTGTTTTACCCGGAGCAGCGTCGTCAAACCGAAGCTCGGACAGTCCAGTGTCGGACAAGTTCAGCTGCTGCAGCCTGAAATCACACGGCACAGAGCCTCAGTCTGCTGTTAAAGGAGCAGCTCACCCCAAAATACTAAACCTCAGTCCTCCTCTGCAGTGAACTGAACTGGATTCTGGTTCTGATCCGTCCAGGTTCTGTTGATCACAGATGAACACCACTCTGTGATGTCTGAAGCTAAATTAAATGTGTAGCAGTAAGAAGCTAATGTTCGGCTACAAACAGACGACATCACGGTCACATGACTCAAACGTCTCCACCACTAAGAGTCTTACTGCACAATTACTATCCAGGTTTTCTATAAACTGATCAGAGTACAAGCTGTAAAGTCAGAGTTAGAACAGTGTGGAACTAAAGTGGCCTGTAGAGACGGACTAGTGAGGAGACGAGTTTAATGTCAGACGCTTCAGCTGTTTCACTGTGAAGCTCCAGAAATGTTTGAAGATGACTGTCGATCAACGCGGACGGAGGAGATGATGACTGAGTTTACATTTAAGGGTGAACTGGTCCTTTAAATATTGTCCGGCTGTGACACAGGTGGTGAAGCGTACCTGGGCAGAGCGGCCACACTGAGCACGCCGGGCTGCAGCAGAGGGTTGGAGGACAGGTCGAGGCTCCTGAGGGTCTGCAGGACTCCGTCAGGCCTTCAAGCATCAAACACACCACAGTTACACACCGTCTGCAGTCTGAGCGTCTCATCGGTCACTCTGAGGCCGGCCGGAGGTTTACCTCTGCAGCTCGGTGATGTTGTTCGCCGCCACGAACAGCTCCTCCAGCTGTGGCCACATGGGGGCGCACTGCAGGATCTGACCCCAGACCAGCAGAGAGACAGAGACCACAGATCAGACAGAGGAACACCAGCACTGTTCTGTTGACCTGAGCTGCAGCTGACACGCTCTCGATCCATCGATCGATCAGATGTTTGGTTTATGAAATATCAGAACATGATGAAAAGTATTGATCAGTGATGACGTCGTCAAACTGTTTCCTTCACAACCCAAATCACAGTGAACCAGCTGACATCAGAGAACTGAGACTTCATTCCTTCAGTTAACTGATTTTCAAATTAGTTGAATTGATGAGAACTAATCGATTGATCATTGCAGCTTGACACACAGTTTGGACATTTGACGTTAACCTCTGAGTGACTCAACTTTCATGTACCGATGTGTAAAAACTGTTTTGTTAAATATTCATGTTCACAGTTATTTATTGATATAATTCTTTTTGTATATTAACATTAAATCAAAATAAATAAATAAACGTTTGTAGAATGATCGTGACGATGAACACCTGATCACAGACGGCGTACCTGTGGCCAGGTGAGCTCACAGCTGTTGAGGGCGAGAACTCTGAGGCGGCTGAACGCCTGAAGGTGAGCAGAGACGTCCGAGGGCAACCGCAGCCTGTTGTTACTGAGAGACAGACGAGAGGAAGTGTTCAGACAACACACACACACACACACACACACACACACACACACACACACACACACACACACACACACACACAGAGACACACACACACACACACACCTGAGCTGTAGATTCTCCAGGTGATCCAGCTGCTGGCTGGCTGCAGACACGTCCTCCCAGCAGCACAGCAGCGTCCCGCTCAGGTCCAGATACTTGATGTCTGAACGCTGCCGTTAAGGAGCCACTGAGCGCGCTCACAAACAGACAAACAAACAAACAAACAAACAAACAAACAACAACAACACACAGCCTGACAGAGGCGACAGTCAGAGTCATTTCCTGAACTCTTCTCCCGCTGGACAGAATCAACTCGTCAGCAGGACACTGGATTCAAATAATGATTATTATTATTAATTATGATCCATTAATCTGGAAATCATTATTATTATTAACGGCTCTGTCAACATGTCAGAAGAGGTTTTTATGCAGATTTAAAATTTGTGCATAAAAAGCACCACTGACGTCTCAACATGGACGGAGTGACACACAGGTCGATCCAGCAGCTGTGGATCAGGACAAACATTTATTCACAGTTACTTTTGCCAATTTTCATAAAATGTGTCAGTTTGCGTCACATTTGGAGGGAAACCTGATGACGATCCTGATTTCCTACAAGCTCAAGGTCACATTTTTATTTAGATTTTCTCCGACCAGCAGTTTAAAACCAAAAGACTTTCACTTCACTGCTTCAACACGAGAAAAGCAGCAAATTCTCACAGTTCAGAAACAGAGATATTTTTTGGCATTTGTGTTTTTAAAATGACTCAAAATCACTTTAAATAAATTTCCTGTTGATAAATTAATCGACTGCTTCAACTCCTGACGTCTTCTGGATTATCATCACACACCGATCATGTTTAAAGGACAGACAGGACAAACAGGACAGACAGGACACACAGGACAGACAGGACGGACAGGACACAGAGGACAGACAGGACAGGACAGGACAGACAGGACAGACAGGACGGACAGGACAGACAGGAGGACAGGACAGACAGGACAGACAGGACAGACAGGACGGACAGGACAGTCAGGACAGACAGGACAGACAGGACAGACAGGACGGACAGGACAGACAGGACAGACAGGACGGACAGGACAGACAGGACAGACAGGACAGACAGGACGGACAGGACAGACAGGACGGACAGACAGGACAGACAGGACAGACAGGACGGACAGGATGGACAGGACAGACAGGACAGACAGGATGGACAGGACAGACAGGACAGACAGGACAGACAGGACAGACAGGATGGACAGGACGGACAGGACGGACAGGACAGACAGGACAGACGGAGGACAGGCAGGACAGGCAGGACAGACAGGACAGACGGGAGGACAGGCAGACAGGAGGACAGACAGGACAGACGGACAGGACAGACAGGACAGACAGGACGGACAGGACAGGACAGGACAGACAGGACAGACAGGATGGACAGGACAGTCAGGACAGACAGGACAGACAGGATGGACAGGACAGACAGGACGGACAGGACAGACAGGAGGACAGACAGGACAGACAGGACAGTCAGGACAGACAGGACAGACAGGACGGACAGGACAGGACAGGACAGACAGGACGGACAGGACAGACAGGACAGACAGGACGGACAGGACAGTCAGGACAGACAGGACAGACAGGACAGACAGGACAGACAGGAGGACAGTCAGGACAGACAGGACAGACAGGACAGCAGGACAGACAGGACAGTCAGGACAGACAGGATGGACAGGACAGACAGGACAGACAGGACAGACAGGACAGACAGGACAGACAGAACAGTCAGGACGGACGGGACAGTGACAGAGGACAGTCAGGACAGACAGGACAGACAGGACAGCCAGTGCGTCCTCAGACACAGCGTTTACGACACATGGAGGCCTGGCAGCTCTGCAGAAAGATACTGGGCGTTGTTCTCCTGATCTCTCCGTCGGCTCCGGGCCCGTTGACTCCAGAGCGAGTCAGCAGCACCGTGGGAAGGTTCTCAAAACTGTCACAGGTTCAAACACAGAAGGACGAGGAATCAGACAAAGGAGATGAACCTCCGACCTGCTACACAGAACTCAAAGAGAAGAGGATGAAAACTTTTTATCGGCACGGTAAGTTACAGTGTTAGTGAGCGTTCAACGAGACGACGGTCAGCGGCCACACTGAGCCGTGTGGCGTCGTACCTGCGCTCACTGAGTCCCATCCAGCTGAGCTCCTCAGAGGAGGCGTCAGTCAGCACCTCCTCCGTGTTGGTCTGGTACGCCTGCTGCACGGCGGTCGGGAGGTCCACACCGAAGCTCACCTTCGCCGGCCGGACGAAGGAGCCTCCTTTAGGGTGTCTGAGAGCAGAAACCCACGAGGGACACAACGCTTACTGACTGATCACATGTGGCAGACATATAGGAGACGCTTTAACGTTCCCATGATGAACGCAGGTTTAACGTCACTGGATAATAACTTCCAGCTTTCCTTGTTTACCTGCAGGTGAAGTACTGGACCCCCTTGTGGCTGCCGTCGTGTTTGCCTCTCTCTGGGTGATCCCACTCAACGCCGAGCCACGGCCCTGCAGACACGAACACACGCCAGGTGAGCGTTAAGCATCAACACAGCAGGCGGAGAAGCATCGATGTGTGAGACTGAGCTCAGTGACTGAGTGAATCTGGTGGTTCTGGGCTGTGCGGCGTGTTTTAATGTTTTCTATGTGATGCTGATGTTTCAGCTACGACACTACGACAGGTTTTTCAGCACTTTCTCAAATGTTAAATCGTCTCAACACATGCGGCTGTAAAACAGCTTTGTGCTCTCAGTCTGCTCCGTTAGAAGACTGAGGTGAGCGCTCGGCCTGCTGCAGGTGAGGCAGAGCATGATGACGTGGAGACTCTCACTGTGTGTTAAACATGCTCATGCTCACTTTAACCAACGACAGACACCATGATGTCACTTGTTAGCTTCCACAGTCTGTCTGTGACTCCAGGTCCATCTCTGTTTCTGTCTGCGCTCTTTGTTCCTTCTTTAAAACTGTTCACAATGAAACTCCTCCACAGTTCTTCAGTTGTTGGCGCAGAAGCATGATAAGATATCTTACTGACCCAGCAGCTGCTCAGGTGTAACCACAGGTGCAGTGAAGTAGTGACGTGCGAGTCATGAACGAATCGTTCAAAACTCGAGATTCTTTTTACTGACTCGGGAGTTACGAGTCATTGTCTCCATTAACTCGTTCACTGACTCACCGCTGCTACCGCCAGCTAACTGCATAGAGGAGACATGCCACACAACTGTAAATGTATTCAAGCTAATTGCTGTATTAGCTCCGTGGCTGAAGCAGCGGCTCTGGTCATTATTTCAACTCAACTCCCCTGTCTCCTCTCCTTTCTGCCCCGAGCTAAGCTGTATCACAGGCTGATACAGAAAAAGAACGATTGACTGACCCAGTACCTCCCAGCTGTAGAGCCCCTCCCTTACCCGAGAAACTCTATTTGTGCACAGTTTCATACATTTTATTATAATGATGCGCTGTTGAATGATAGAATATTAATATTTTTGCACTATTGTTAAGGTTATTTAAACTTAGTTTTTTGTATTTGTGCACAGTTTCATACATTTTATTAGGGTTAGGCACTGTTGTACAGAAGCGTATTGCATTCACTTGATAAATTTATTTTTTGGTTTGTTTTTCAGAGTAATTTTTTTGAGAGTAATTTCTGAGTTTACGGAGCATTTGAAGATCCATTCATTCATTAAGAGCTCGACTTCATGGTTACAAACATGACCGACTTGTTCAGTTTAATCAAGTTTTACTTTGATCTGGGTTTAAGACACTGGGAGATAGTCCTGTCTTTAAGTCATATAGATGGTATTATCATTAGTTTGTCAAGGCATGTACGTGCGGGCAGGAGTCACCATAGGTCCACGACATGGTCCACGGGAGAACGGGAGTCTGTTACAGGTTGGATGTTCTCGCGGGAGTTCGAAGTATCTCGATATTTCAGAAAAAAAATTACTCAGAAAAACAGAAATAATTACTCAGTAAAACAAACCAAAAAATAAATGTATCAAGTGAATGCAATACGCTTCCGTACTGTTGCACTGTTTCGCACTGAATGTTAATTTATTGGCTGTTTGGGTTATTTGCATTTACTAAGAGAGAAAGAAAGAAAAATAAATGTTTTGCCTTGTAGACTTCTTGATTTTTAGTCTTTTTCACAATGATTTGGGGGCTGGAGTGGTTTGGAACTTGTTTGTACACTCTGGGTGACTGACTCAAGTGACTCGAAAACCCGATTCACTTTAGTGAGTGACTCATACAAACTCGAGTCAGTAAAAGGAATCGAGTATCCATCACTACAGTGAAGTGTCCCTCAGTCTTACCTGCCGTCGGTGGCACCAGGCCCACGTACCGCACCGTGGCCCGCTCCCCGTCGCAGGACACCCGCCTGCCGACCGCGTCCGCCGGCACCTCCTCCAGCTCCTCCGGCTCCGTGTGGTCCACTCCCATCGAGCCTCCTGGAGAGAAGACGCTGTCAGTCCGACGGCTAACACAGCAGCCGGCTACCGTCACTGCAGCGACGGTTAATCAAGCTAACGTGACAATAAAGTGTGATAAACTGACGGAAGGTGGAACATGATTAAAATAATAAGTGAGGTGAAAACAGAACTGTTTAATTACCTGGGACGTTTTTAAATGTAGCTCCTGTGGCTGCTACGCTGCTAGCTAACCTGCGAACCCAAACATTTCACGTCTCCGCTCGACCGGAAGTGACAGATTTCGAGGACGCACTCACTTCCGAACAAAACCTTTCTGGAAGAAATATAATAAATATGTACTGTGTGTCATATAGATTCATATTTACACGCTATATGTTCGAGGACGTTTAGTTTTAACCACCACGGATCCGAAGGGTTCAGTTTGGCGGTTAAATAAACGTTACTCGAGGGGAAATTAAAAAGGAACCTTTGCGCCGCTGTGATCGTGTTCTGCGTGGGACCTATTTCGCAGTAGGACGACTGTGTGCCAGAAGGGAAACGTGTGGATGCGCTGTTCTCTCGTGTAACCGGAGTTTAGCTCGTGTTAATCGGTGTAAATGCTTCGTTTAAACTCACAAATTACTTTTTTCAGTCTATAAAACGAACCGGAAGTCCGTGTTGAGGTGAAGGTGGACTCACCTGGAAGACACGATGAAGAAAACACGTGACCAGAGGTTTGTTTACAGTCCTGTGGAGGAAGAGTCCTGCGTCAATATCTTATATGCTTTTTAATTTTATTAAATGCTTCTTAAAGACATTCAGATTGACTCTACGTTCCTTTAATACTAAATGTAGTAGAAGCAGATATATATTAAACTTTATCTTGACACCTGGGGATTCATCACTGTTAATCAGTGATGGAAAGTAACTAAGTATTTAAGTACTGTATTATTACTTTCTATTTTATAATTCTACTCCACCACTTTTTTATTGATATTACAATTTTCATTTGGTTGAACTCATTCGACAGTTGTATTTACGAGTTACTGAGCAGAATCAGAGGAGTAATCCAAAAATCTAACCAACAGAATAATGATGATATGTTGTGGATGTGAACACCTGAGCAGCTGTTCTCTTCACCTCAGTGTTTCTGTCCTCAGTGGAGAGGCGTCGTCAGGACAGCAGCCAGCTGACTACCTGGTGGGTCAGGTGTCGGGAAGTTTGTTCCAGAAGAGCTCTGCAGCCTCTGGATCATCGCTGTCGGCTTTATTCGGCGCCGCTGCACCAGCTGCACCGCTCCTGTTTCAGCCAGCACCAAAAGTAAATCACAGATATCAAGTTCAACACAAAGATTCAGCTGCTCACTAAAGTTTTTAATAGACGGACTGAAGGAAGTCGTCCGTCTGTTGGGGATTATTCTCAGAAAAGTGCAGACTATCACAAGATTGATCCTTTTTCCACTGTTATCACGCAGCCTGTTCAGAGGAGCACAGAAGAAAAGGAGCATCAGAAGGAGGCAGAGGTCAAAGGTCAGTCCAGCCAGAAGAAGCAGCAGCAGCTCAAAGAGAAATCAGAAGCCGAACAGAAGCTGGAGAACAGGTGAGCCAACGAGTCCTTCATCCACACAGCTGTCGGCCGTCTCTTCTCTCTGAACATCGCTGTTTAAAAGTTGGCGATTAATTGTCTTTTATACGACTGTAACACTGATCATTCTTCTTCAGGGAGATCAGCTTACTGAACGCAGACGAGGACGAGCGAGGGAAGGAGACGCCAGCGAAGAAGAAGAAGAGGAAAGCACCGGAGCCGGGCGGAGAGAACGACGTGGAGAAGTGGGTGCTGAAGAGGCAGAAGCTGAAGAGCAGGAAGGCGGAGGAGGCGGTGAAGACGAAGAGGACGGTGTTCGTAGGAAACCTGCCGGTCGGCTGCACCAAGAAGGTAGAGAGAGAGCAGAAGGTCTAACTCAAACGTTTGACGGTGGAGACGAGGGTCGTGTTCACGGCTGGGTGTAAAACCCGACTTGTTGATGGTTTCTCTCAGAATTGTTCCGTCACGTGTTGGACAGAGAATGAAATGATGGTTTTGGTTTGTTTGTGTGTTCTTCAGATGCTGCAGAGTCTCTTCAGGGATAACGGACCCATCGAGTCCATCCGGTTTCGCTCTGTGGTAAAAAACACACACACACACACACACACACATCACAGCACACAGTTTGGTTCTGAACAGGTCCGGTATCAGTTTGTAGCTGCACTGTCAGAGAAACACTGAGTATGAATCAAGTTAGACTCTTCATCACACCAGAACGTCACACAGTGAAACTCATCTGTTTTCTGGTTTCACTCACATAAACCAAAAACCTGTTGTTGGTTGATTGATGATTGGACTGATTAAAACACAAAGTTAATATTAACAGCTGATAAAGTGACAAAACACTCTCAGTGCTGTGGGTTTAATAGTTAGAAATATTATAATATTATTGATTATTAGTGACAGTTTAGATGTGATAATAGCAGGTCTGAGAGTCTGGAGCTGTGCACACACTGATCTTCACCTTCGGCTCTTCAACATCTCATAGAAAAATGTGTGTTTTGTGGTTTTTGAGGGTTGTGTAGCAGCTGTAACGTCTCCCTCATTTGTTCCCTGCAGGTCAGAGAGGATCCCTCCATGTCCCGCAAAGTCGCAGTTATTCAGTAAGTTTCTGTTGACAGTTACTGATCGAACCAGCCTCCTCCAGACTCCCTAGGATCTTCTCTTTGTGTTCACGAGCCTTATTTTTACTTCACAGACGCAAAGTTCATCCCAAGAAGCACAGCATCAACGCCTACGTGGTGTTCAAAGAGGAGGAGGGAGCGCAGAAGGCGTTAGAGAGGTCGGACGCTCGTCAGCTGATGTCCACAAACACAGAAGCTTCGTTCACTGTAATATCATGAACCAGCTGTTCTTCTGCTCCTCTCTGCTCACAGGAACGGCACCGAGATCCAGAAGGACTTTCACATCCGAGTGGACCGAGTGACCGACAGCTCAGCGGTGAGTCTCCGCTCAGTTTATCAGGTAACGTTAAAGTTGAAATGAGTTCTTAATATTTACGTAACGATATTTTCTTGCAGCACGATCACAAGCGCTCGGTGTTCGTGGGGAATCTGTCGTTCGGTGAGTGTTTCTGCAGGATGAATGTTGGAGTTCAGTTTAATGACATCTGGTGTTAAAGTTTAACATCCTCTGTGTGTGTGTGTGTGTGTGTGTGTGTGTGTGTGTGTGTGTGTGTGTGTGTGTGTGTGTGTGTGTGTGTGTGTGTGTGTGTGCAGAGATAAACGAGCTGGCGTTCCGGAGGCACTTTGAGGAGTGCGGCCCGGTGGAGGCTGTGCGTCTGGTACGGGACCAGAACTCCGGGCTGGGGAAAGGATTCGGCTACGTCCTGTTTGAGGTACGTCGACTCAGATCCTGCTCGTGTTCTGGAGGCCCGTTGACCTTTGACCTCTACATTATCATTAGCATTAGCTAGATTTAGCCGGAAACTGTACTGAATCTGAAGTAATGAACACAGACTCCTTGAAAGGGTTCTGCTGGTTGAACTTTGAACATCACATTCTGTTGATGGTTGAATCTCTGGATGGTTTAAACGGTGACGATGTGTGACGTGTGTGAGGGTTTATGCTCTGTACCGTCTGTGTTCCGGTCGCAGAGCGCCGACTCGGTCCAGCTGGCGTTGAAACTGGATGGATCCAAACTGGAGGGCCGGTCCGTCCGGGTGAAGAGGTCGGTGAAGAAGGAGAGCAGAAGAGTACGAGTGAGAGCCAGGCAGCCGCGGGGAGGGCGAAGGGCCCGGGCCAGGAGAGGGGAGGAGCTCGGCCCGGTTTCAAGTCTCAGAAGAAATTCTCTGGGAAGCAGCAGTGGGCGGCGAAAAGCTCCGGCTCGTTTAAAGGAGAGATGGTGGATCCAAACAAGAAGACGAAAAAGAAAGGACAGAAGAAGAAGAAGGGGAGGCCCAACAAGAAGGTCCACATCTGACTCGGTCCGCTGACAGTCAGGCGTCCGGACTCTTTCTGAACCCAGCAGACATCCAGCCTGTTAGAGGAGAACAGCAGAGTCCAGATCAGCAGCTGGTTCTGATGTTCTGCTGAGTGGTTCCAGCAGGAACAGCACATCACAAATGTTAAACCTTGTTTAGAAACTCTTCACCTTCAGCTGCTTCTCCTGTGTTGGATCATGTTGTCTGCTCTTCCTGTTGTCGTATTAAATCACAGATTGTCTCTTTAACGTTGTGTCGTCTGTCAGAGCTGCAGCACCGACGCTCAGCTGCACGATCCAACATCCTGTTTACAAGTTCTGTCGGCCACGTCGGTTCTGTTTCACCGGCATGTTTCTGTCGATGTGACGTCACCTGATGAAGCCTCGAACACGCAGATAGAAATATGTAGATAATCTGATTAAAGGAACATTTCACCCATGAATATAAACTCAGTCCTCCTCCTGATGAAACATCAGACGCCCTGAGATCTCAGCCTGATCTGAGGAGATATTTACTTGGTTGCTGAGGACATCTTTTTAAATAAAATCAGGATCTTTAAATTCATTCACATCAGCTGAGTCTCTTCAGATATCAGGGTCCATCCACACACAGCTAATGTTTGCTAGACTCGCCCTCAGTCGCTGAAGAACAGTAAGTAGAAGCTGCTGAAGCTTCACCTGAGTCGTCACACCTGTCGACCCAGAACACTTTATAAAAAAGAAAACAGACAACTTCATGGTTTGTTCTCATGTTTTAATTTTTTTCCTTAAAGAGGGTCGTCCTCTTTAAAACAAACAAAACATTTCATCACTTTTTAAAAAGTGTTTCTGAGTCTAGACTGAACAGAAAGACGACTGATAACAAACAATAAATACTCGATGAAGCCTCCGAGCTCACAGAGGATCCCTGGAACTCTCCCCTGCTGATATCAGAGTAACCTTCAGGATGGTCGGCAACATGAACACGATGCTGTCGGGAGGTGAGCGCCGCCGCCCTGAGGGGAGGAGCCGATTACTGTTTGCACCCAGTCCAGTTAATTAGCACATACCTACTGATGGAGGGTCTCTCTGGGCTGAGCGGTCGAGAGACTCTGAATACCCCAAAACGGGTAATTTAAGTAAAAAAAACAAACACTACTGTCATGGATACACCAGGAATAAAAAACTAATTCCCTTTAGGACGCCCTGATGGGAAACGATGGACGTCGGCCGGAGTGACGGAGGCCGAGGCGTTGGCAGGTCGTGATGGAAGGAGAGGCCCGTGTGAGGAAGAGGAGGATGGAGAACGGGGGAGGCGGGGGGCGTTTCCTCTCGATCGTCTCATTCTATATCGTCCTCGCTCAGACTCTGTGCGCTCACGATCCGCTGCAGGAGCAGAAAACACAAAGAGGGTGAAGCAACCAATCAGGACGGAGATGAGCGAGCTGGCTGACTCCAGACCAGCTAGAAACAAATACATCACGCAGTGTTGTGATCCAGACGTGTTACCTGACTGATGCTGGGCAGTTTGGTGAGCAGCATCTGGAAGACGGGCGGAGGCAGAGTCTGCTGCAGCACCTGCAGCAGCTGCTGAGGCTGACCGCACACCGCGATGGCGTTGGTCAGGTGGTCCACACCTTTCTCATAGTCTCCTGTGGAGACAAACACGAAGACGTCTGTACGGGAGACGCTGACAGAACCTCACTTCTACATGGAATCAGACTGAGGCCACGTTTATACGTAGCAGGGTATTTAGAGAAACGAATATTTCCCCCCTTCGTTTTCAAAAAAGTTGTCATTTCCATCAACCCGCATAAATACGCCGTCGAGCGCCATTCTAACTCTGCCAAACCTCTGGGCGGCAGTGTAGGGAGAAGGATAAAGCCCTGCAAGCCAATCAGAATCCTCAGAATCAACAACAACGAATAACACGAGCGACTTCCTGTTCCTTTCAAAACAACGCTCACATGACGTTAAGCATTTTCTGGCGCATAGCCTAATGAGCGTGAGAAGCTAAAACCCCGTTTCTCCCAGCTGACACGACAACACATAACCGGAGTTTTCCAAATTCTCCACTTTGCCCGGAGTTTTTAGAAATAATCGTTTTCTGTGATAAAAACTGGGTTTTCGTGTAAACGAGAGGCCAAACCGCCTGGAAATATCTGCGTTTTCCCTTCGTGTAAACGGGGCATGAGAGGATGCTTATGTTTGGCATCAACATCCGTCCTCTGGTGATCCGATCGTAAGTGGACAGCTGCACCTGACATCACCACATTCACCTCTGAGTGTGATCGGAGCTCACGCGTCTCCTAAATGCGTCTGAGAGCGTTCACACCTGCTCTGAAAGCTGTCCACTTGTGATCGATCCGCTCAGGCAGCCTGAAGCTTTAACTGTGAATGAAAAAGGTGTTGCTGTGTGGAGGTGTTACCCTGAGCCAGCAGCTCCTCCCCCAGCTGGATCTCCTCCAGGAAGAACTTCTGAACGGCTTCAGCGTCCTTCAGGTCTGGAAGCTGCAGCACAAACAACATTCAGCCAGCAGGAAGCAGATCGTCTCTCTGGGTCTCACACTTTTCAGACCTCACAGGAAGTCATAATGCCACAAACAGAAACATGCTCTGAAACACGCTCAGGGAATTTAAGGAAATCTACTTTGTGAACTACACGATGTGAACAGGATTTTAAAGAGACAGACAAAACCAAAATGTAACTCATAATAATAATAACACTTTACTAGATAACCCACCAGGTGTGAGCGTTCAATTTCAGTGATCAGAATAAAACAGTGTTCAGCAGCAGAGACGGAGGGACGGTGCTCACCTTTGCCAGGCCTGCCCTTTCCTTGGCCACCTTCTGCTTTCTCCTCCCTGCAGCAGAACAACACAAACAGTCAGAATCCAAATTATCACCCAACTGATCAACAACGAGAAGCTTCAGCACACGACTCCCTGGAGGCTCTGAATCAAGTAATAGAGTACGTTAGCTTGGTGTGTTTGTTCAGAGGCTTGCTGGTCCTCTGCCATCAGTGATACAAGACTGAACTGTCACAGTTCCCCGAGTTACACCATAATCTCTGTTTGGCTGAGAGCCCAGTGTGCAGGTCAGTGATGCTAACTGTGTTGTTGTGTAACAGCTTTATGAATGAGTCTGTGTTGATGGTCTGCTGAGGTGCCCTTGAGCACGTATGGCCGAGGGTAAATAAAGTATCTATCCATCTATGGTGCTAATAAAGTGAGTGTTATTTGCAAATCCACCCTGGATTATTATTATTAAAGCACCCACCAAACTCCACTGAAAAATCTATCATTTTAACATGACCATGCTAATATCTACATGGTGAGAAAATATAAAACCTTGCACGTGGTATTTGAAGAATATTTAGATGCATCTCTTCAATTCAATTACCAACACATACACATTCACCATTTATGAAGCAGAGCCTCACCAAACACTCAACACAAACCTGTCGTGTTTTAGGTTTAAACATCAGAAACAAACGAGCTGAGCTGAATGTTTCAGTGCTTCAGTAACGTTACTAATGTTAATGTCTCCATCAGCTGGTGTTTCCTGGTTGGTCGACTATAAGCCGAATTAACCCGCAGACCTTGTGGACTCATGTTAAGTCTTAAATGTGCACTGGGAAGTATGTTAATGTATTATTTAATGGCAAAACATTAAAATGCCTGATAAGTGAACGGAGTTTGGCGTGAGAGCGCCAGCAAACAACCCATGACGGGTTGTACCGGGACAACCTAATACTGTGACAGCCTTCACCAGGAGGCTAAACCCGACCGAACCGACCCGAAGCTACACCGGGCCGGACCCGAGCTCCGAGGATGATGAAGGTGAGGAGGAGGAGGAAGAGGAGGTCAACACTCACGTTCTCGCAGCCTGTTCTTGAAGTTGGGGTCACTCCGTCTTTTCCTGTCGAAGTAGATGCAGTAACCGACGAGCAGAGCCCCGCACACCCCCGCGGCGATCGCGCTGGTCTTCCCGCCCATCATTACTCCCGGAACCGGGTCGCTTTGAGCAGGATTTCGGGTTAATTGACGGTTTTTCCTCCGGTGCTAGGCTTATGTCAGGAGGCTGGCGCAGCGGCTCAGGGCAGGAAGGACCCGACAGGACCCCGCCGCCTGACAGCTGCGGGCTGCCCGCAGAGCGCCTGACTGAAACACACAGAAATAAAACGTTTCTAATATAATATATAAATATATAAAGTTAAAGAAGCTGCTGGAAGAAGAGCCGGATGTTTATAACGTATTCTATAATTAATATTATATCAGGCTTCTGTCACTTTGGTTTTATTGTTGTTTTGTGTAGTCTAACTGCCGCACGAGCGCTTCACAGGTTCCATGACCTGCCTGCTGACAAAGGTTAAAGGAGCAGTCCGGAGTTTAACTGAAGGAAATCAGCTGAGAAAGAGTTAATTTTTATGTCTTAATAAACGAAACAAACTCTCTTCGTTTTCATGACTGAATGAACTGAATAAAGAAACTGACCTTAAACCAATTTATACTGTTTTACTTTGTGTATATGGGTCATTCCATGAAATTGGTGCCTTTTCAACTTTGAAAAGTTAAAATTTAAATTATATTTACTTGCTATTTTTTTCAGTAGCCAGGAATTAAAGACAGTTTAAAATGACAAGAAATTATATTGTGCCATCTCAGCTATGGAATTTCATATTTTTATAACTGTTTTAGTCAAGTCCTGTTACTGGAAAGGTAACAGGGTTGACAGTAACAGGGTTGACCATTTCAAGCTAATTTGCCCATTGCTAGCTAAAACAAATGTCAGCTAAAGCACATGCTATGTACTTTGAAAGGAAATTACATGTACATATTGATTATATTATGAGAAATAAATAATTGTTTGGATTTATATGTTAAAAAATGGTAACAGGGTTGACGCTGTATGCTTGTCCCCCTGGTTCAACCTTGAAAAAACATCAAAAATAGCACATCAGAGATGAGCAAAACTTACTTGTCACTGAGCTGTTAGCATCCTGGTTCAGAGATGATGCAACCTCCTGTAAATCATGTCAAATCTGGGATGTACCATTATTTTGATAGGGTTTTTTGGTTAGGGTAACAGGGTTGACATAAAATTAGGGGACACCAATAAATTGGTAAATATTTATTACAATTAATATATATTTTTACCAAAAACACTGTTTCACAATAAGATCATACTTAAAACAATATGTAAATGTGAACATTTTAACATTTTGCCAACATTTTACAAATTAAAAGTCCTGCTGACGTACAACAGCAACAGTGAGGGACAGGCCAAAAACCTCACCCTCATCAGCTTAAAAATCATTTTTATTATTTAAAATAATATTTAATTGATTTTAATTTGATGTTTTATTGAGGAGAGAAGACATGGTAATGTTATATTTTCAAATTACATCTTTGTTTGTTGTTACTGTAATTTTATGACTGATAATTTCTTGGGGACACAAAAGGCACCGATTTCATGGAATGACCCATATGTGGCGGACCCTGCCACCTCTCCAGCCTCAGACAGCGTTCTGGGACCTTATTTTCCTCTGAGAACAGCTTGTTGATTCAGTACAGGAAACAGTTTGTGTTATTACCTCATTCAAAATCCTGAGTTTGAATTTCTTCCACAAAACTCCACAGTGTCTCTTTAATAACATGTCGTGTGTGTGTGAACATGTGTCTCTGAGGCTGCTGACCATCCATTCAGGAAAAAAAAAGGTATTTCGATGGCAAAAGTATTTGGTGATTTTCTTTGCAATTAAAAAATAAAGCAGAACATTTTTTAGTTTGAGCCTGAAGGTGGTGGTAGTGTCGTAGAAATGCAACTTCAGCTGCGTTACATGGAACAGGCTGAACTTTACACCTCCTGAAATGTGTCTTTTACTATAAAAAATCTTTTTTACAAAAAGACAACAATGACATCACAATATTTCATCTAAATGCCTGGTTCCATCAGAACACCTGCACCGGAGCAGGAGGAGTAAAAGCAGAATGCAACAAGATCCGGGGCTCGTTAAACATTGATCCAATCACCTGTGATAATGTCATTTTCATTGTTTGTAGTTCAGATGTGTGTGAGTCACCACAGATTCAAGTCCAAGTGTTAAATGTGTTCCTGGCATCATGCCCCGTGGCATTATGGGTACAGCAGGCTGAGGACGCCAGCACTGACTCCTGTCTGTCAGCAGGGGTAGCTGTGGGTCCATCACACTGTCCACACACACACACACACACACACACACACACACACACACACACACACACACACAGTCTGCATCCTGTCAGGCGGTGATGTCTTGATATTTGGACGCCTGATGGTGTGAAGGATTTAAAAGGACAGTCAGCAGCTCGTACAGCAGCATGAATGAACAACACACAACTCTGGAACGTGTGTGTGTGTGTGTGTGTGTGTGTGTGTGTGTGTGTGTCTGTGTGCAGAAATACTCACACTCTCCTGGATGGTTTAATCCAAACCATCCTGCGGCATCATGGGAGAACAACCTCGTACTCTGTCAGACTGATGCAACAAGCCAGAAGAAAAACCTGTTTACAGTCAGTGAGCAGATCAGCGCGAGACCAGGAACACGAGTTATTATTAGTAACTATTACACTTGTTTAAAGGAGCAATCTGTCAGATAAGGACAGAATTTTAGTTAGCTCAGAGGTGACAGTCTGTAGTTTCAGTTCACTACTGAGTCTAATAAGTCGACAACATAAACTCATAAATGTGAAGAAAGGAAATATTCTGACTCCTGTTTTCATTATAAACAGAAAAATCCAACCGTCCACCGTCTGAACTCAAGTTTCTGTCTCTGACTGAACTCAGACCAGTTTAATCTGCTCGTTAACTCATCGTCAGACTCACTTCATTCAAACTGGACCTGAACTGAGTCAGAGTCACCAGAACAGTTCTGGTTTGTCTCCACAGTCTCCTCTGGTTCGGTCCAAATAAACCCTCAGTTCACAGTAACATGGGAGAATATTCTGTCTCTATATGCTGATGATGTCCGACTCTCTCGCTCTCTCGTGTCGTCTCGCCCTCGGAGTCGTAGTCCTGGTCAGAGCTGCTGTAAATCGCCTCTGTAGTGTGTCCTCTGTCTTCAGGTTGACCGCTGAGTTCAGCTCTCAGAGTCTGAGCTCAGTCTTGGTCTACTCGTTACACTTTGATTTTCTTCTTCAGGCATATTTGTAAAATGTTGGAGAATTTAAATATTTCGTGTCTTTAAGATCTCATGCTGGGGCCTGAAAAGGTCTCAGACAGCTTCAGGTCTAACTTCTCTCTCACGCTGGTTTTTCGCTCTTTACACAACATATTCTGTCTGTTGTCACACGAACAATAACCGAGTGCAACACACTTAATGTCTTCAAGGACGGACTGTCTGAAGTGTGCTTCACTCTGCCTCGTCTGAACGATTGCTCCGACTCGCTTCTCTCTCCAAAACACGACACGACTGCAAAGAATCACAGCTATTCAGAATATAACTGAATGAGTGTCCTTCTGGTTCTTACCTGAATGCCGTCGGCCTTTACGAACACCGTTGGCCATGTTGTGTGTGTTTTGAAGGTATCTTTCAGCCTGTTCGTGTGTGTGTGTGTGTGTGTGTGTGTGTGTGTGTGTGTGTTTGCTTTGGCAGCGTCCTGCTCTCCACAGATGGCAGCTCTCTGTGTGAAGCCTCCGCTGAGGACCGTCAGCGTGGCTGAAGCCGCTGAGACAAAGAGGACCGGAGCTGTACGAGCCCACAGAGTGGAGCGTGTCAATGAGAACACTAACACCAGTGAACTCTGTGTGTGTGTGTGTGTGTGTGTGTGTGTGTGTGTGTGTGTGTGTGTGTGTGTGTGTGTGTGTGTGTGTGTGTGTTAACTCGAGGTTACCTTTACAAAATGTCATTGTGCTCCTGCTTCTGCTTATTTTGTTGTCTGTCTGCAGTTCTTGTCATGAAATGTCTCGTTCATTCTGAATCAACCGACGGGTCGTGTTGTCAGAGTTCACCGGCTCTACTGCTCCTCATGCTAACAGCTTAGCATTAATATAGTAGCTCTGCTGCCCTGTAGTAGCACTAATAGCCCAGCTGGCACTAGAAGTCAATTAGACGTCATAGAGACGTCTAATTGAGACGCCTCCGACGTTGAATAGACGTTAGTATTTAGTTGAAAATGAAAATCGGGTTAACGTCTGAACTTAACGTTGGTCCGACGTTGGACATCAGTTATGTCGGCTATCTTAAGTCAAATCAACGTTGTTGATAGATGTTTTCCAGACATTAGAATTTTGTCATCAAAAAGGTCATTATTCAACGTCAAAGTTGTGTGAGTACAAGACGTCTGACACACGTTGGGTTTTGGTTGCCAGACACCACAACATAAAAACAACAAAATATTTACGTCATTTGACGTCAGTATTCCTGTCAAAAGATGTTGAAAGTAGATGTCAATAGACGTTGGTCTTTGGTTGGATTCAAGTCATGACGTCAGGTGACCAAAACCCAACGTGTGTCAGACGTCTTGTACTCACACAACTTTGATGTTGAATAATGACCTTATAATAATAATAATAAGCCAATCGTTAGCATAACCTCCCAGCTGGCACTAGACGTCAATTAGACGTCTCTATGACGTCTAATTGACGTCTAATTGATTGGCTTAAACCCCTCTACAATGGACGATAACGTTAGCTGATGTCAAACGGAAACTAACGGGTTATCAAATATGTTGAAATTCGGCCCGATGTCCTCCAAAGTGTTGATATTATAACGATTTGTCGACTGTATACGACCTGCAGATGTGAACACAGAAGCGATGAGCCATCTACTGGTGTCCTCCTGTAACACCTGTTGTACGATATACAGGTAAGTATGTGAACAACTACGTTCAGGACTCAGCCGACTGCGTGGTGAAAAAGCAACTATACCTCCAGCATAAAGGCGGCAGCGGCGCCGGCCGGTCCAACAGGAACCGGGTCCAGAGTCAGACGACTGCAGGCCAGGAGTTCTCCTCACTGACAGATTTCTCCACCATGTGTTTGGTCCCATGATGGCCCCATTGCACTGTGGGAAACGTAGTCTCCTAACAAACAAACTGGGTCATGTGATTGGTCAGTCAGGAGGATGATGATGATGATGATGATGATGATGATGATGATGTCTGGGTGAGCGAGAGGTGAGATTTCCTTCCTGAGGGGCGAGTGAGCAGCCAGGCAGAGCAAGAAAACATGAAATATGGGTGGGCTCGCTACACACACACACACACACACACACACACACACACACACACACACACACACACACACACACACACACACAGACACACACACAGACACACTCAGAAAACACACTCCTGAGCTGTGGGAGACTCTGGAGGATTAGTGAGGAGTTGGCGGAGCTTTGGTGGAGTTTCCCACACACACACACACACACACACACACACACACACACACACACACACACAGGGGGAGGGGTCTCGGGGTGAGGAGCAGAGCAGGATCAGGGGGTCTGAGGGGATTCTAAAGAGAAGCAGTGTTAACAGGAAGTGATGGAGCTCCTCCAAACAAGCTGTTGTTTGGATTTGCAGCCATGTTTGTGTAATCCTCCGTCCTCCAGCGTGTGTGTGTGTGTGTGTGTGTGTGTGTGTGTGTGTGTGTGTGTGTGTGTGTGCAGAGCTCCTCATGTTATCTCATGTTCTTCTGTTCAGGTTGAAACCAGATGAGATGTTTCTCTCCACACTGCGGTGAAGGTACGGAAGCCCTGAGGGGCCAAGTGAGAGCTGTTTGTTTACTATGTGAGTCTGATCTCAGTCTGGTGTTCATGATGTCTGGTGGCCAAAAAGAGTTTCACCAGGATAATCTTTCTAAATCCATCTGTGAAAACGTGGAAAATAAATTCAGGAGAAAACACATTTCTTCCAAAAAATTTCTCAGTTGAATTTTTGATTTCAATTTCTTTTCTTCACGAGAACTTTTCCATTTGCCGATCCGATGGAACAATTATTTATTCCACGATAACTTTTTTCTCCTTGTGCAGAACTAAGTGAAAAACCTCCACACACAGACAAAAAGTGATCCCGTGAAATGTTCTTACACTCGGTTTCAATCAAACAACGTTTGGATGAAAACATTTTTTTCTTGTGAAATATTTTTTTATATTACTAAACATTTTTTCTTCTGCTGGAGACATTTTTTTGTTGAATCAGTTTCACACATAAAAAACTTGGATTATCCTGGAAAAAAAAAATGTGTCCCCTCAGACAGTCATAAACATCAGACTTAAAAGATTAGAACATTTTCTCACTTGTCCCTTCAGGGCTTCCGTATGAAGGAGATCAGACATCAGACTCAGTTAAAAATCATCCACAGAGTGATTTTATCTCAAAGACTGAGATTGAGGTTAGCATGCTAACCAGCTAGCCTGTAGCCACCTTGTACCTGCAGAGGTGAGGTCCGATACACACCTGGTCCGGACAGAGCTGGCTAACGCTAGCTGCTAGCTGAACAGCTAACTGAGCTGACTAAATAAGACAAACACACATCGAATGTCCGAGAGCTTCGTCCGGTCTCTCGCAGCCTCGACACACCAGAGACAGGACCAACACAACAACACAAAAGGCTGCAAACACTTTGCATCCGAATGATCAGAAGCTGTAAAGATAGAGCATTTCACGAGGACACCTTTCTTAAACGAGTCGTATATAAACTGTAACAAGAAACTATCATGAATCATTTCAGTCAGTCGGCTCCTCGGAGCTATTTATAGAGAGTTCATGTTTCTAATGATGGAGTTCAGCCTTCATCCACATCAGCGACTCCGCGATGTGACGGCAAATTATTCCTGCCAGCCACTGTGTGTGTGTGTGTGTGTGTGTGTGTGTGTGTGTGTGTGTGTTGAAACCACACACTGCTGCTGAGGAATGCAGAGTTTGACCTCGTAACCTCCCACCCAGATTTACCCTGAGAAAAGGCTTTGTGTGTGTGTGTGTGTGTGTGTGTGTGTGTGTGTGTGTGTGTGTGTACAGTGACGTGGTCTGAACCTGAGTGTTTGACAGGACAGTCTCACCCAGCAGGTTGACCTCTGACCTTTCACCAGCATCTTAAATACATAAAAACAAACACGGACTCACTCGGTCCAGCTCCTACACCGTCATTATCTGACAGTGCTCCTCCGTCTTACCCACAATCCTCTGGGGTAAAACAGACATTTCTCTCCCACACGGCTGAGCTGACCTTTCTGGCTAATGAGAACCTGCGAGCGTAGCGCGCTAACATCTCTGTGACCTCTGACCTCTGTGCAGCACATGGCAGTGATTACTGGGGGAAGCAGAGTTCGGAGGTCAGTCGATGTTTTTTTGTGCGTTTGTCTTTTTGTATATCTGATAAAAACCAGAAGTCTTCATCAGATTCTGCCAGTTCAGTCGTACTGTGATGGATCTGAGTCGTCTGTCGTCACTGTGACCGAGGCTGTACGAGCGAGTCCTCGGCTACAACGATCACCTGGTACTGTACTTTTTACGAGTACAGGGATCATCAAGAGCGAGTAAAAAGTCTGTACTTGTGCTGAAGCAAATTCCTCATTGTGTAGCAGTCCGACTGTTCATTCATTCCAGTTTAAATAAACTTCTTCTGTAAAGAGCTCTCCGACTCCTTTAATCAAAAACACTGATCTGAAGCACAATTAAAAAATATTTATATATATATCTGCTGAAGATGAAGCGTTGAGCGACAACAATACCTCAGCCGCCGCTGTAAGATGGACACAGATCCTTCGTGGTCTGTTTGGTTTTTATTGGACATCGGAGCGAGGAGGAAGTGTGTGATGACATCATCCATAGGGGACAAAAATAAGGTGAATATTATGGTCTAATCCTCACCGTCACAGAGCCTTTCTCCCCTAAAGTTGAGAGATTTTCAACTCCGTGCTCTCGGACAGGAAGCTGCGCCTTTTCTCTGGGTGGAAATAACCCAAACTAATCACTGTCTGCATGTTCACATTCTGAAGGTTTTATACACAAACACGCTAACACTGTGATAGCTTCACATTAGCATGCTAACATAATGAAATGGTAGTTGTGTACCCTGATGGTTGAGGACCAGCGAGCGGTGAGCGTCTGAGGACAGAGAGGTTTATTTATCCACCCTGCGTTTCAGAGGAGTGATGAACATTACAGCCTCGCAGCAGAGTGAGTCCTCACAGAGGCTCAAACCTGCAGCTCACAGAAAATGTATTTCCAGAGCTTCACATGATGATGTGATGCACGAGGTGTGCTGGGTGATGTGTGTACAGACACACACACACACACACACACACACACACACACGCTGCGCCCACGCTAACATCGTGTCACCGCCCGAAGCAGCAGAGGACTCGGCTCACATGCAACACGAGGAGACGATTCTCCCCACCGAGGGTTTCATTTCAATAATGCAAAACAGACGCAGTCGTCTAATCAGACATGCAGAGCGACTCGCAGGCTTCCTGCGGGGACTCCTCAGCGCTCGCTCTGGATCTGTGTTTGTTTGTTGTGTCTTGAGGGGGGAACTGAACGAGGTTAGGTCAGCAGGAAGTGAGTGAACTATAAAAGGACAAGACCAAAATAATCATTATTGTTCAACTTGTAAGAAAAACTGCTGATCTCAACGTCTCATTATTCATTTTACCTTTACCTTTATTTATGTTTCTATTAACGCAGCTGCAGGTAGCTCCTTCAACTTTCACTACGCTTTTATTTTTCTAACTGTTATTTTTCAGTTCTGTTGCTGAAACACATTTAGTCCCTGGCAGGAACAAATTCATCACCACTGAAAAAATAACGCAGGTTTTGGATTAGGAGCTGCAGACTTTGATACGAACACTGCTTACAGCATCTTTCGATCCAACCCGACCAGCCGGACCGACCTGAGGAGGAGAGAGGAGAGCTCCAGGACATAAGCCGAGCTAATCCGGCTCGGATTTAAGGCTGCTTCTGGATAATGTCGGGTCGCAGTGAGGTGAAATGGACAAATGAGATTCAGGAAATGCCTACACTTTTACAGAGACCTGTCTCCAGCACATCTTTACAAAGACCTGTCTCCACCACATCTTTACAGAGACCTGTCTTCAACACATCTTTACAGAGACCTGTCTTCACCACATCTTTACACAGACCCGTCTCCAACACATCTTTACAGAGACCTGTCTCCAGCACATCTTTACAGAGACCTGTCTCCATCACATCTTTACAGAGACCTGTCTCCACCACATCTTTACACAGACCTGTCTCCACCACATCTTTACACAGACCTGTCTCCACCACATCTTTACAGAGACCTGTCTTCACCACATCTTTACAGAGACCCGTCTCCACCACATCTTTACAGAGACCTGTCTCCACCACATCTTTACAGAGACCTGTCTCCACCACATCTTTACAGAGACATGGACTAGGGGAGGTAGACTCTGTGTTTATAACATCGATGCTTTGTGTCGAACTGTCGATGTGAAGACCATCATGTTAACTTCATTGATGCTTGTTGCTCAAACGCAGTCGAATGACGGACAGTGTTTATCTGATGTCAAACTTTAATATGAAGATGCCACCCATATTATCATTGGCACTCAGTGGCACTCAGTAGAGCGCATACCTCTGCCATAGTCTCCACTTTGTCGGCTGCTGTCTCCAAACACTCAGTCAAACACTCAGTGACTGAGTGAGCGTTAGAACTATGAATAGAACCCAGAGGAGCGTAAGCACCTTTACATGTTTGTTTACTGGACGGCTGTCGAGGGATTCCTGTCTTAAAAGGACAAAGGTCACAGCCAGGGAAGGCTATTAGCGAGAGTCCACCCTCCTCATTCTCCTCCAACTGTCAACTTAAAGCCCACAGCTGAAGTAGGTCAGGTAATCTCCAGTGATGGAAACACCACCTGATTGATAAACCCTGAGGCACGGGACATCACTCCCGACTCCTCCCCTCTGCTGCTTTCCAATAAAATGAGAACATTTGACTGTGATGTCGCTGCCAGAGAAACACACCAGGCATGAAACGAACACACCCACATGCTGAGGTCTCTTATCTGCCGGAGCTGGAAGCGTTTCATTCAGCCGTCCTGGGAGCAAACGTGGCCAGGAAAAGCTGACAGCAGAATCAGTTGCACGAACTGTCGCCTCCTCGTGACTCTGATCCCGCTTCCTTTTCCTTCAGAGGTTTATTGTTTGGGTTTTTCTGTCCCACACAACCTACCAACACGTCACTAATCAACATTTCTTGCTTTGAATAACTTATGTCATCTGACTGAATCCTCTCCCACAAGTCCTTATCTGTCTGCTGCGAGTCACATGCCTTCTCATGACAGCATGACACAGTGAACTCTGACCCGTTCAGATCCACCAGACGGTACCTGCACGCCTCACAAATCAGCTTTACTCCTCAATTTCACAATAGAGACTCTGTAATCAGGCCTCTGATCATCAGACCTGATCGGCTCTCGTTTTAGCCTGGCCTCTGAATCCACAACCAGCCTGATTTCAAGATGTTCTGATTTTTAGTCTTGTTTCATTCCAAAACAACGAAAGACATTTTCAGATTTTGTCATAGTTTAGTCAGGCTGACGGGATGGCAATGTGGGTCAGTCGGTTGCTCCAACAATTTCTTAATTATTTGGTGTGAAATGTTGTTCAGACATTTAGGAGTAATGTTGGTGATCCTCCATCGTCAAAAATAAAACAATAATGGTAAGTAGAATGTGGTAAATGTTAACATGCTAACAACTAAGATGGTGTTGAGACCTACTGCCTTCTCTTCAAATGTTTCCATCCATCTCCATCCACTAATCTCGGGTCAGGTCACGGTGGCAGCAGCCTCAGCAGGGTGTTCCAGACGTCCTTTTTCTCCAGCAATGCTTCCCAGCTCCTTCTGGGCGATCCCGAGACGTTCCCGGGCCAGATGAGGTATGAAATCTCTCCAGCGAGTTCTGGGTAAGCCTAACAGTTGGACGTGCCCAGAAAACCTCCAAAGGGAGGCGCCCAGGAAGCATCCTTATCAGGAACCACCTCAACTGACTCCTTTCAACTCAGAGGAACAGCAGCTTTACTCCAAGATCCTCACCCTATCTCCAAGGCTGAGCTCAGCCACCAAACATTTGGCCGCCTGTACCTGCAATCTCAGTCTCTCGGTCATGATCCCATTGAAACAAAGATGGACAGCACTCATATTGAGGATGTTGTACAGTGGGAGGAAGCGGAGAAGCGTTGTTCATCTTTACATCCACTTCATGGTTCCAACAGGTAAATAAATCTGCATACAAAGAAGAAATACTTTTGGGTAGAGGAGCACTGGTGTAATCAGGAGATGTGATGCAGCGGATGCAAGAACTGTAATGAGTTCATTCGTCCATCCTTCACATTATTCTTTAGTTCAAAACAACCCCCTTCTTCTTGCTCTTAGTAGGACCTGAAGCAGATGAGGTGAATCCTCCCCGATAAGGCAAAACGAACGTGTGATGTGATACCTTGTGAGCTGAAGAGCGTCTTTATTTCCTTTATTGCTGATGCAGGTTTTTCATGTTGTTGAAGGGAACAGACGCCAGCCTCCAGAGGACGAGGAGTCTGGGAAGCGAGCCAGCAGCGATGGCTAACAGAGAAGTCGCCATTTGTTTCTCATTTTGGCCTCGAGGAGAAGCTTCAATGACCGCGAATGTCTTTTCTCCGATTACACAGCTCCGTCCTGTTTCTGTTATGAGCCAGAAAGATGAATGCTTTGAGCTCTCACACACACACAAAAACTCAAAACCCAGGAGTTAAGCATTCCTTGAGAGGGGTGAGCAGCAGAGGGAGGGGGAACCGAGATCTGGATGATTGGGGAGGTCTGTCAGATTGACTGAAAGCTTACGGTTTACGGCTGAAACCTTTCCAGCCCAGCTCAGTTGAGCCAAGTGTAATTCTTGGACTCCGTTTAGTCTGTGGAGATTTATTAGAGAAAAAAAGGGAAAAAAAGAAGAATCTGATTTCTGCATCGACTGTTAGTTCTGGTTGCTGGCAGGCGGGACGCTGGGAAACTCTCCAATCTCCAGTCTTTGGCGACGGTTAAAACTCATCTAAATGTGAATGTGTGCTGATCCCAGGGCAGGCTAATGAGGACAACACAAGGGCTGATGGACTGCAGGTTAGTCTGGACTACAGTCCTCAGTTCCACTTTCACTCGGGAAGTTTTCTGAATCACGCAGGTGTGAAATGAACTGAGCTTTTCTTACAGGTAAATAAGACAAAAAAATGTCCTGCTCGGTGAGTAAGAGCTGGAGTGAGGAGGGTCATTGTTATCTGAAAACCTCTGAATATAAAAAAACCACACAATTTGAGACACCATGTCGGCCTGATGACTCTGAAAGACGACTCTTCAGCTCCAAAACACAGAATGGAAAAAGACTTTCTGAAGACAGGAAACATTAAATCAGACTGTTTTTTTAAGGGAAAGTTCATCCAAAATATAAAACTCACTCATCCTCTCCTCTTTCTGATGATATAAAGTCAGGTGAAGTGTCGTAGTCCACAGAACAGTTCTGGAGCTTCACAGTAAAACAGAGAAACAACCAATCGCAGCAGACGAGCTGTGTGGATCCATCTCAACTACATCTGATGTTGTTTTTACGTTTGCTTCGATCACAAACTCTTGATGCCGATTAAACAAGTTTTGTCTCTCTGTCAACTGAGAAGTTTGACAACATTCTCACGTCTGTCAGTTCTACATGAAGCTAGCACCAGCAGCAGATTAGCTTAGCTTAGCATCGAGACTGGAAAAGGGGGGGGGCAGCTCGACTCACTCTGGCTGAAGGTAACTAAATCCACCCAGCAGCTCGTCTGAAGCTCACCGAACTGAACATGTTGAACTGTAGAGACCGGAGGACATTAAACAGTCTGTCAGGAGATTCTGCCACACGGGTCAGCGCCTCAGAACCTCTCGTGACCTCCTGACTTGAGCTCAGTTTGAATGATGGTGGTTAAGAGAGCAAACTGCATCAAACCTCTGTGAAAATGTAAGAGAGTTAGCGGATGAGGTCTCAGGGTTTCTCTCACTACGTAACAACACAAACTCACTGATGCTTCCTTGTCTCAGTTGTCGTCTCTTTGTCTATATCTTGAACCAGCTGCTACACTTTAAGTTCAGCTCTGTGTGTGTTCGTGTGTGTGTGTTAAGATCTCAGCTTTCGAAGAACGCTTCAGTCCACATCCTCTGCTCGTTATAAAACACTGAAACCACTTATTCATCGGGGCCGACGCGCTGCCAACTGCGCCCGCACATCTGACTTCAATCCGCAGCGCCGCAGCGTCTTATCGAGGAAGCCAGCGTCGGGTTCAAAACGGTGTCTTCCAAGGAAAAAAAACCCACCATCCGCTCGTCTCCTCTCCCAGAGCAACACGAGGTTCAGATGTAAACCACAGGCCTCTCTGCTGGAGGAGGACAGAGTCACGCGTCCTCCCTCCCTCCTCGTCCTCGGCTATTTTTAACCTACGCTCTCTGATCCATTCTGTATTCTCCAGGTGCAGCGCCCCCGTTTATTCTCGTCTACCCACCAACAGAGAGCGGCAGAATGAAATTATGGCTCGCGGCTGGAAGTGATTGTATTAAAGGCTCCTCCGGTCGACCCTGGAGGACACTGCAGACAGGAGGAGGAGGAGGAGGTGAAGTGAGACCCCTTCACACCGGACAACACAACAACCAACACCCACTAACATCTGGCTTTTGTCTTTAATGTGAACGTGTACGATCAAATGACCGATCGACCGTGATGGAAGTTTAAGAGAAAGACTGACTCAACTTTTAGCCTGTTTTCTTTTTCGCCTTACGTGTTTTAACTTTATTAGTAACTTATTTAAGCTGCGAACACATTTTCTCCCCCACTGGGATCAATAAGTATTTCTGATTCTGAAAAGATATTAAAGAAGTTTGTCACGACAGCAGCTTCACTCCCATCAGGACGAGAGAAGCCACATGTAATTTTGAGTATTTAAATTTTCTACTACTTTATACTTTGGAGGCAAATACTGTCCTTTTTACTCCACTACATTTATTTGATAACTTTAGTCACTAGTTACTTTGCAGATTACATGATGCACTGGAGCCAAAATAGCATTTTTTTTAAAAATTGATTGCTGAATCTGATCATCAACCAGGCAGAAAATCAGCCAACCTACAGTTTACAGTCCATACATGTGAATATAATTCAAATGTACTTTTACATGTAGTTTTGATACTTAAGCACTTTTAATATCAGATACTTTAACTCAAGTACTATTCATTCTTTTTCACCAAGGTAATATTTTATCACCATATCTTTACTTTTACTCAGGTATGGGTGCTTTTTATATCTCTGGTGTTGACAGATCTGTTACAAATACATTCAGTTTGTTTCACAGACGAAGGAGTCGACGGACAAATTAACGCCTGATGTTAATGTGAGAGTCTAATCCAACACCTCTGCAGTAAATACTCGGCTCGTGACGTCCAGCGCTGGTCGAGTGTGCAGGCTGAACCTTCACAAGTTCATCTGTTCCAGCTCGTTCTTGGACGAGGCTGAACGACACACGGGGCTGTTATGTAACGCAGCTGACCACCTCATCTGTCTGACAGGAGATACCCCGCACACCTCCAGCTGCAGCTCTCCGCCAATCACAGCGCAGGTGTCTTTTCCATGGCGACGGGTTACCGAGCAGAATCTCCTCAGACACAGAAAAACCCCCACGGAGCTGCAGAGAGGAGACACGATGGCGTCCGCTGACATCGGCGACGTTTGCGGCCTGATTACCTGCTGAACACGGACAGAACACACAGGGAACATATGATGATCGTCTGAACGGGAGAGAAAACTACAGTTGGACTGTCGCAGATTCATTCAGAGAGCTGGTCGTTAAAGATCTCCTCCAACATTTAGAAATGTTTCCTGCTCCCTCATTTTAAACTGAAGCAGCTGGAGACTTGATTTAAACATCAGACGTCTCCGTACAGCTCGTCTGCTGTGATCACAGTCTGCAGCAGAGACACATCACAACCTGATCTGAGACCAGATTTACACCCTCGACACTTTCAGCCTCGCATCCTCCAATCAGTTCGGTACAGAGACCTTCATCAGGTTGTTGTTGAACGTGGTGATTAAGCTGTCTGATTGCAGGTGAAGGTGACAGTGTGTGGGTGGACGGGGAGCTATTTCCTCTGATTGGTTGTGATTTTCCACCACCGTTGCGTCCTGAAACGACTCTGTGTAATATTCAGAGATCTCTCCGGCCTCCTCGTTACTGACCGCTGGCAGGCCGGCTGGCTGGAGGTCGTGTGGACCGTCTGAACCGCATTCATCATCAGTGTGGTAACACCGAGGAATGTTATTCCCTCACTGACCAAACACACAGACACAAACACAAACGTCTAATCTGACTGGACTGCAGCTCCCACAATAAATCTGACGGGACGATAAGGACGAGTATGAAATGTTTGACTGAGACAGGATTACTAACGCAGGAGGGTTTGGCTTCTAGCAGTGGTGGACAGTAACGAAGTGAATTTACTTGAGTACTGTACTTAAGTACAGTTTTTGAGTATCTGTACTTTACTTGAGTATTATTTTTGGAGGATACTTTTACTTTCACTCCACTACATTTCTATTGATGCTCTCGTTACTTTTGAACTTACGTCAGCTGATGATTTTTTTTTATATATAATTTTTTTTCAATATTCTGAGAAAATAAACTGTTTCTGCTGATTCCTGTATGGTTTGTCTTAGTCGTATTGCCGTACCTGAACTACGTCGTGCTATACAATCCATACAATGGAGGAAGAAACATGGAGAAACTCCCACCGAGCAGCCGTGGCCTTAACTCAAACCCATGTTTGAGATTTCTGTCACAAAAACTGATTTGTTTCAGATTAAATGTTTGTTGTGCTTACAGCGAACAAATTATATCACGGCTTACAGAAACTCGTCTCACAACCTGAAAAAGCACGTTGCAGTATGTAAAGTAGCTACTGACGTTAGCTAGCTTCATGTTTGTTAAATGGCAGATGAACATTTTAAACGTAACTGTATGAGCTTGTAGTATCATCATTTTTATACGGTTTAAAAATATGGCAGCTGTTGCAGTGCAGTCGAATGATTAAGTTGACTTTCTGTTCATGTTTTTTATACAATTCATATCAAAGAATCGCATCAGTGTATTGTATAATGACAATAAAGCTACTTTTCTTTCCTGTATTTCCTGAGATATTTTTAAAATACTTTTACTCAAGTAATTTTTTAAGCAAATACTTTAGTACTTTACTTAAGTAATATTTTGACTAAGCTACTTTTACTTGTATTGGAGTAATATTTGACAAGGAGTATCTGTACTTTTACTCAAGTAGTGAAGTTGTGTACTCTGTCCACCTCTGGCTTCTAGTGATCATCTGTTAAATCGAACAGGCTGAACTGGAGTGAGAGAGAAAATGAAGGGAAACCACAGAGGAAGAAATGAGGATAAATAAACCAATCTCTGCAGAGCTGGGAAGTATCCAAGTACAAATACTTAGTTACTGTACTTTCAGGTATCTGTACTGTACTCGAGTGTCTCTACATCTGAACACAAACATCTGAACTTTCTCCTCCTCACAGCTTCAGAACAGCCTCGTTACTTTAGTTTGATGCATCTGAGCTGAATTATGGATCATTTTCACAGACGAGACAACGAGACGTAAAAGACGTAAGAAGACAGAAACTTGACGGAATACTAAACTTGCTTTTCAGCTTGAAATAATCATCTGGAGACGTCGCGACTTCCTGCCAAAGTATCTGTTTGTTGTCGCCACAAAAATGGCTGTAAACTGTCCCGAGACCTCCTTAGAATAATCAGCGGTGTAACTCTTACTAATGTTGAAACACAGTCTCAAACTTTGGTCAGCGTCTCGGCCGCCAACGGAGCATTTTTTTTCCCGATGAAAGGACGTTTAAAAAAAAGTCTCCGGTGAAAAGAAATCCTAAACTGGTTCAAAAGTGAAAACCAGTCGCTCTTCATCCAGTATTTATACAACGCTGTGTGTAAAATCACGTACTGGAGGATGTGGAGCTGAATCAGTCATCAGCACAGATACACATCGGTCCGGAGGGTTCGGTTACAGATACGACTGTGGTGTGAAACGCTGAACATGTGGACGAACACACTGCATGTTGTGGATCCGTCGTCGCCGCAGCGAGAGCGAACATTAGACGTGGGTGGTTCTGAACATGTCTGTGATTTATAAACGCTGCCGCGATCAAACGGTTCAAACAGCGAGGCCACAGTTAATGTGTATGTACATTACCGGTCAACACGCGCGGCGACGCATCAAAGACCGACGGCCATTTTTCACCGACTGTAAACAAACACGGCCGCCGAACAAACTGATCCCAGATGTGTGTGTGTGGAGGCGGCATCAACACTCGGCATGTGTGTGTCACGAAACACGAACAATGAACGCTTTGTGACTTGGATACCTCATCTGGGGGAGTTATAACGCCGTCCGCCGACACGTTTAAAGGGTCAGTCCACCAAAAACGTGAGAACAGTAACCGTTGTCTCGCCCGCCGTCCTCCTGCCACACGACTGACGCAAGAAAAACTGTCCCGGTTACTCAGAACCATCCACAGAATCTCCTCACTGAGTCACCCGGACATTTCTGCTGCTTCAGGTCCAAACTGTTTAAAGCTTTGAACTGATAGTCGTCGTCTAAACAGATTTATTTTAAGGTGACTAACCATAGAAAACCTGATCTTCTGTTCTGATCGGTATAATCAATATGCTGTAGCTTTAAAATGATCACACACACCACAGCTGTGTAAAACACAGTGTAAAGTCGATATATTAAATGTTTTACAGCCTCATTAACGTCGGCTCTTCCACTTTGTGTGTTTACACTTCACGCTGCGTGTTCACAAAGGTCCAGGACGTCTCCAGTCATTCAACACTCGCTGGTTTAAATAAGAACCTGAGACTCCGACATCGTCTCGTTATCAGTTTGGACTCAGCAGGACAGAACGGATCCGTCTCTTTCTGTCCAACGTCGATTTCCATCTGAAGAAGGCGGCGAGTCGTCTCTTCTCTCTCTAAGAAGATTATCTGACACAACTGATGAGCTTTAAACTCCTTTGTTTTAATCTTCTCTGTCTGTCTGTGGAAAAACACCTGATGAATCAGCCTCAGGTGAGCTGTGATGAAAGAGGAGAACATTTGTACTGTGACACGTAGCGTTAGCCGGCCCGCTAACAGGAAGCACTTCTGGCTGTTTAGTCACGGTCTGTCTTCTGGAGGTTTCGCTGCCGTCAGGACGGGAAGCTGATCGCTTTGGGAAACTGAAGCTACCTGAGGAAGGTGTGTCCTCCAGGGAAACTGGATGTGACACCAGGTGAAATCGACCCGCGCCGCGGCACAATGGGTCAGAACACGTGTGCGCCACGCCCTCCGATGAACAGCCTGGTTTCCCACAGTCATCCAGGCCGGACACACGAGACACGAGGGAGGAAGTGAACACCGGCGGTCACCTGATCTCAGGACGAGTCCCACGTCAGCCCTCCGCGTCTCCTCTGACGTAACAGTCTGCTGGAAACGTGTGATGAATAAGTGAGGAGCTGCTGAGCGTCTCTGTTTTCCTCTGTAAATGTTTCATCTGTGACGTACAGAAGAAGGAGCTCAGAGCAGTGAGTCTGTTCTCACAGAACAACAGATTAAACCGACTCGTACTGACGGTGAGTCGGGTCAATGAGGCCGACACGACGAGAAAGAAAAAGCCCAGAATGCCAGAGATGACACACATTCTGCTCCTTCCAATCAAAAAGCCAAACCTGGAAACACATCGGCCAATCGTGTGGCAGAGAGCGTGCTGACGAGGCGTGACAGACTCGACCGCTGCAGAGGACGAGTACATCAGAAGTAAATCAAACGTGATTTAAGGCAGCAATTTTAGCGACTGTGAGGCAAAGAACCGACGATAACCTCGTCAAGAACAACAGTTCAACAAAAGTTTTTGGATCCGTCCTGTGGATCACTTGCAGCCTGGAGAGAGTCTGGAGTTTATCTCAGAGTCGTGACTGAACACTGAACTCACCTCTCGAGACAAAAAGGATCTCATTCCAGAGCGAGAAGGTCTCTGTAGGACCTGTTTCTGTGATACTGTCAGAAACAAAAGCACTTTTACTGGATGTAACTCTGAGGATCATGTTGCAGCTGATCGACTGGACGGATCCCAAACATCCTGTTACGTATCAGTCATTTACACATAAATATAGGAGCAGGTTCAGTGCAGTCAGAAGGTGGATTATGTGGATTGTGTATCTTTACATTCATGTTGATTCATGCAGAGTGTCTTCAGCTTTTATTGTGAAGGTGTCTGCAGTTGTGTTTGCCGTCTGGTTTCCGGCTGCAGAGCCTCGTGTTATCGTCCTGTTGTCTTAATAAGTTCAGACGCACTTTATAACCCTCAGCTGTGAACACGAAGATGAAACCCTGCACGACCCATATTTGGACACTCAGCTTCCTACGACTTCCTTCACGTCGGCGCTGCAGCTGGATAAACTCCGACTTCACGTGGAGAAGGAGCGGCTGCAGACGGACTTCAAATAAAAGCTCAGCTCATGAGGACAGACCAAACGCTACCTTCCTGCGTTTGTTGGAGAGTTTTGGCACGATGAGCTGACGGCGTGGAAAACAGAGTTGTTGTTGACTGAACGTCACCTGCAGGACCGAATGAAAACCAGATGACTGACTTCACTTTTTAAATCCAAAGTGTTCTGGCTGGAGCCAAAACACCAAACTGGAAGCGGAGCAGAAACCACAGTCGGCCGTTTATAGACGTCTACGAGCCGACTCGCCTCGCTGAGAACACAGTGTTCAGCCTGTGTGTGTGTGTGTGTGTGTGTGTGTGTGTGTGTGTGTGTGTGTGTGTGTGTGTGTGTGTGTGGACCCTCATGGTGAGCGCTGATTAAAAAAAAAACCCAGAAAGCCTCAGAGAGCCTCGTCACTGAGAACTGATCAGGTGTGTGTTGAGTTCACATCAGCTAAAATCTGAATCCTCTGAGAATCTCTGATCTGTCCAGCTTTGACATAAAGATGATCAATCAATCAATCAATCAATCAAAGCTTCTATAGCGTCCTGCACGAGCGCTAACATGCTAAACCATTTAGCCTGTGTTACCGGTGCTGCAGCCCGGCCTCGTGGCTCTCATACTTGTTGATTGTATTTTATTGTGTTTGTGTGAGAGACTGAGGGGGGCGGGGTCTGACCCCGGGTTGTCATGGCAACACAGCATCACACGTTTAGACGTGAACTCTCCGGGATGCTGTCAGGAGCCGCGAGCGTCAGGACGGAGTCGAAGGCGACAGATGATGTCTGCGGCGATAGCGTCGTGGAGCGTCAGGCTGAGACGCGTGAAGAGTTTTCAAAGCAGAGATTAGCATGACGGCTTCAGAGGCAGCCGCCTCCTGCGGATCAGCCGCTCGCTCTCACTGAAGCTCCGTCTCTGACAGCCAGGACGGTTTGTTTCATCACATTCAGAGAGCGGCAGCTCGTCAGATGGTGCTGCAGAGTCGGGGAGGCGTTTATCTCCAGCGTGTCGGAGCCCGTCGATTAAAATACTGACAGTCTGTTATCAGAGTTTAGGTTTGGAGACGACGCTCGTGTTTCTGAAGAGGCCGTCTGACAGACTGAGAGGAGTCTGACCCGACAACACTGACTGACAGCCAACGCACACAGCAGCGTCTGCAGGCGGAGCTACGGTGGCTGCGATGGGACAATCCAGGCTGAGACGTGAAGCTGAACTACCCGAAAACTGCACTCGAGGCTCCTGAAGTGGTTCAACCCCAACAAGAGTCATGAACATGTTTACAGCCTGGTACGAGAAAATTCTCCTTCTTCTTCTTCGTCGACCAACAACATTCCTCCTCAATAAAAACTAAATGATGTCCCTTTAAATCCAAACCCGGGTGCCTGGAGGTGCGTTTAAAGACATTCATAGTAAACTGTGGGTTCGTACAGTCTGAGGACGACTGAGACAAACAGAGATTTGAACTCTCTGATGGATAAAGGTGAAAAAATATTGAAAGAGTGAAGATTTGGAGTCTCAACAGCGAGGGATGAACTCCTGAACGCCTCTCGAGTCGGATCAGCTGATGGAGGTCGAGACTGAACCGGATCGACTCGATGAAACGTGAAATATGTCTCCAGTCTCACGGTGGTGACGACGTGTCAGCAGACAAAGAGACGGAAACAAAGACGGATCAGCAGCAGCGACTCACACACACACACACACACACACACACACACACACACACACACACACACCTGTGGCCCACCTCTGAGGACACAGCTGGCTGTCTCCACCTTGTGAACCCCCCTCCACACACACACACACACACACACACACACACACACACACACACACACACACACACACACACACACACACACACACACTGTTATTATCACCACCCCTCCCTCTCTCCATCCTCCGTCCTTCAACAGTCCTCTGCTGCTGGCTGGCCCCGGTAACCGTCGCCATGGTTACCAGCCAGGATCACACCCAATCGCGAGACGGATGCGGCGCCTGAGTAGGAGGGGTGAGGGGGTGAGGAGGGGGTGAGGAGGGCTGTCTGGGAGGCTCGGCGGCGTCTCGCAGGCTGAGTGCTGACGAGGTCGTTCGGAGGTCGGGAGGGACGGTGACCTTTGACCTACGTCACCACCAGGAGGCGGAGCAACAGGAGAGAAGACCTGTAAACACACTGAAATGTGTGAAGTGACCCTTTAATAATCAGAGGACCGACCAGCAGCCAGGTGTTATTCTGAGCAGCGACGTCAGTCATAACACGATATTATCATCGAATCAGAGCTGAGCGAAAGAAGATCAACGTGAGTCTCTTTGTCACTGGTCACGAACACGTTAAAGACACGAGTTCAGTTCATCCTGTGATCAGACGTTTGTAACTGACTCATCTGTATCAGGCTACAAACAGACCTGGAGTCAGTATCGACGTCTCTGCGTGTTTCCAGCCGCTGAACAAACAAGAAAAAAAGAGCGACCACCTCGCGCCCAGATCAATGTCGTCCCCATGACAACGCCGCTGCTCTCCTCCGGCCGGCTGAGGCTGCATCGACCGACGGCGGCTGGCAGGCGGCGAGCGGCCGTTTGTGTTCATTAGAGACGGCGGGAGCGACGGAGCGCCTCCTCCATCGTCACATCTCAGAGGGAGAGGATCACACATCATCAAAAATCAGCTCCATAAAATGTGAGCCAATGTTTGTTTCCATCCGCTCAGGTTGTGTGAAGATGAGTTCATTTGTTGATGAGATGAACAGATGACGAAGAAGAAGAAGAAGAAGAAGAAGAAGAAGAAGAAGAAGAAGAAGAAGAAGAAGAAGAGGACATGACAATAGAAAACCACGTGGAAAACATTTGTTAACTTTGTCACTGTAAGATTTTATCAAAACTACTTTTCCAACTCAGCCAAGTGACAAAACGTCTTGACTGTTTCATGGGGAGTTTCTGATGTTTCAGAACAGAAGATTGACAAAACGGCCCGTTGAAGCATCTGTTTATCACTCCAGCAACAACAAACAAAACCTCCAGAACTCCATTAAAACTTAGCAGAATTAGCTGTTAGCACTTCCTGTTAGCAGTGAACCTGTGGATGTACAGACGACTCATCACTGGATCACTGTGATTCTGAAGAAAACTTAAAAACGTGAAGTTTCTAAGGCAGGTTCTGAACATGTGAGGAGAGTCTTTTTTTAAGGATTTCTAAGTGGATTTATGGAGTCCTCCTCTCATCCTCCTGATGATATAAAGTCCTCCTCTCCTCCTCCTGATGATATAAAGTCCTCCTCTCCTCCTGATGATATAAAGTCCTCCTCTCCTCCTCCTGATGATATAAAGTCCTCCTCTCCTCCTCCTGATGATATAAAGTCCTCCTCTCCTCCTGATGATATAAAGTCAGGTGAAGTCTCGTTGTCCACAGAACAGTTCTGGACCTTCACAGTAAAACAGCTGAAGCTGCTGAGCTAATAGCGTTAGCGTGCAGCCCGTCTGAAAAGAGTTCATTGAGGCTGTAAGTAACATCGTTCTGCAGACGAGCTGTACGAGCCGTCTGAGTAGTTTCAGCAGATAACGACGGTGTCCCGAGTCCTTGTCCTGATTTTGTCGGCCTGTCGATCTTCAGGTGGCAATCCAGGTTTTCTCTGGGTGAGCTGACATGAAATGAGCCATTTACTATGAATACACTGTTAATGTGTTGACAGTTTAGTTTACCTGGGGATGATTACCGGCTGAAAGACAAAGTAAAACTCTCAGTCAGGTTTGAAGTTGAATTAAAGTGATGAAGAATCAGTGTTGGACGAACACGAAGCTGTCGGACTGAACCCGACTCACGAGTGATGGATTCTTGTGCGATCCGTCTGAGTTCAGTTCCCACACTTCTCTCATTAACTCTGCTGAGAAACGAGTCACAGTCCAGTAACAACAGAAGAATAACAGCCGTATTTACAGTCCCGCTGACGGAGAGATGAAAAATGGATCTCCATCTGTCCGTGTTATCTGGACGCTGACCTCTGACCTCTGACCTCTGAGCTCCGAGCCGGCCTGTGAGCTGGACGCTCTTCACTGTCTCCCCACAAAATAAAAACAAGATGGCAGCTGCGTCGTGTGACCGAACCCCCCCGCGGAGAGGAAGCGTCTCTGTGGCGAGCGGCGTGGATCTCGTCCAAACGCTCACTTGGCTCCGTCTGGCTGGAGATCTCCCATGAGCCTTTGCTTTTTTTTCTGAAACAGAGGGAATCACCGAGTGAAGTCTCACAAACGTGCTGAAGGCTTTTCCTCCTGGAACATTTTTTAAAGATAATAAAGATAATTTCAATTTAAAGTGTTGTTCATGTTTGTCAGCTGAGTGTTTGGTGCTTCAGGGAGCGAGGAGTGAAGCAGCTGGAGCCGGACCGGACCGGACCGGAGCTTCTGCACGTTCACGTGGTCGGACCGCCATGTTGAGTCTGCCTGTCATCTCCTGAGTATCATTAATAAATTGTCTAGTGTTTATTTTTGCGCGCACACGATGAAATGAAAGTTAAGAAGTGAACAAAACGTGACACGTGTTGCTTCGGCTTGATTCTGGTGTGTTCCAGTGACTGTGGACCGGATCAGATTAAACAGTAGCAGTGAGTTTTTATTTATTTAATTCAGGATTTCCGTCTCACAGACTCACTGTGACATTAGAATCAAGGTCGCAGCTGCTTCATCCAGGAAGTGACATGTCACCGCATCGAGACATTATTCAGAAAAACACAGAAGTAGGAAAAGAGTCTATTAAATACAGTTATATCTGTCTGTCAGAGATGGCGAGGGCGTCCTGAAGCGTGTCGGTGAATCTATAATTAAGAGACGCTCAGCTGAGCGAGCTGAGAGTCTGCAGGGACCGGTTTGGACCCGGGCCATCGATCCCAGCACCTGAAATACACCAGGTGTCTGTTTTTCATCCCTGAGAAATGAAGAATCTCAAGTGAAGAAATATTCCCGGGTCCGTCCCTTCATCTGGACCCATCGTCCATCCGAGTCTTCAGACCGGAGGAGGTGGGAACATCACCGCTGTCGTCCACAGGGGCCGCCAGAGTCAACTATAACTTAAAGTTACTTGTCGCAGCTTTAAAAATCTTCTGTTTCAGTGGGGTCCTTTTACACTGTGACACAGGAAGTGACCCCTCCTGAAGCCAAGGTGACCTGCAGCTCCTCCAGCTGAAGCTCCTGCAGCATCAATCAGGCCGACGACGGTCCGCTCTCCGGACCTCCGACAGAAGGCTGCGGCAGCCGGCCTCGTAAACCTGCCAGCGGCTGAGCGCTCCCACAGCGCCGACCCATCACGCTGCTCGCCTAAACCCTCCGCCGTTTAAACTCGAGCTGTTTGTGCCTCGGAACGCTGCAGAGCCTACTTCCTGTCGTTCGGATTTATGAGCTCGTTTCATTTTGATGAACAGCAGGACGGCCAGAGGACGCCACTAAACCCCTCCATCCTCCTCCTCCTCCTCCATCCTCTCCTCCACCTCCTCCTCCGGTCACACCGCTCTCTGCTCCAGCAGCCAAAGATCAGCTCCCACCAGCACCGACTGAACAGCACCATCATGATCTCCAGAACCAGAACTTAAGAGGCAGACGGCCGGACTCTGAGTCAACGGGTCACTTGACACATTTACGATGAGGAGCACAGAAAAGAATACAATCAAATCAAACAGTCAACCCAATTAATCAATACTGGCTCCAGAACTGTAAAGTTGCATCATGGGAAGTGTAGGAGCCAGTAGTTTTGGCACGACATTGAGTTTGACCATTCGACTTTTATTTCACTAAATCTCTGGAAACCTAAAAGTGTCTCTGTGTCTTCTCCTCTCTACATCTGAACTTTCTCCTCCTCACAGCTTCAGAACAGCCTCGTTACTTTAGTTTGACGCATCTGAGCTGAATTATGGATTATTAACGAGGCTTTACAACCCAACATGTGTCTATGTGACGTCCTGGGAATGAGACTCAACAATCAGCTGTCTCTGTGGTGCGTTCAGGAACAGCTGGGACAAATCCTACTGATTCTACCTTTAACTTTAATAGTCTTTGAATTATATTAATATGACGTGAGCTTCAGTTAGCTTTGACCACAGATGTCCTTCAGAGGGAGACTTTTTACTCTGATACTCTGAGGACATGTCAGAGCCTGTACTCTATTACTTTACTGGAGTAAAGAAGCTGTATCAGATACTTTTACTGGAGTAAAGAAGCTGTATCAGTACTTCTACTTTTACTGGAGTAAAGAAGCTGTATCAGTACTTCTACTTTTACTGGAGTAAAGAAGCTGTATCAGTACTTCTACTTTTACTGGAGTAAAGAAGCTGTATCAGTACTTCTACTTTTACTGGAGTAAAGAAGCTGTATCAGTACTTCTACTCTTACTGGAGTAAAGAAGCTGTATCAGTACTTCTACTTTTACTGGAGTGAAGAAGCTGTATCAGTACTTCTACTTTTACTGGAGTAAAGAAGCTGTATCAGTACTTCTACTTTTACTGGAGTAAAGAAGCTGTATCAGTACTTCTACTTTTACTGGAGTAAAGAAGCTGTATCAGTACTTCTACTTTTACTGGAGTAAAGAAGCTGTATCAGTACTTCTACTTTTACTGGAGTAAAGAAGCTGTATCAGTACTTCTACTTTTACTGGAGTAAAGAAGCTGTATCAGTACTTCTACTTTTACTGGAGTAAAGAAGCTGTATCAGTACTTCTACTTTTACTGGAGTAAAGAAGCTGTATCAGTACTTCTACTTTTACTGGAGTAAAGAAGCTGTATCAGTACTTCTACTTTTACTGGAGTAAAGAAGCTGTATCAGTACTTCTACTTTTACTGGAGTAAAGAAGCTGTATCAGTACTTCTACTTTTACTGGAGTAAAGAAGCTGTATCAGTACTTTCTACTGGAGTAAAGAAGCTGTATCAGTACTTCTACTTTTACTGGAGTAAAGAAGCTGTATCAGTACTTCTACTTTTACTGGAGTAAAGAAGCTGTATCAGGTTATCAAGCATCTGAACTTCTGCTGGAGGACAGAGTGTGAGGACTGTTGACTTGCTGCCATGTGCAGTGTGACCTCGGCTGTGAGCAGATGTTCACCTTCGCCGGCGGCTCGTTCATTAACATCCTCGTCCTCTGTGAGCAGCATCTCTCAGTTTTACTGCCACGCGTCTGACGGAGCTGCAGATCAATCAGTGGGAACAATAATGACTCTGACTGCAGCTGCCGAGCCGTCCGCCGTTCAGATGTCACGACTTTCCTCATTTATTTTTTGGCTTTTCATTTGATCGTTACGTTAGTTTGTAGAGGAAGAAGCCGTCAGATCCTTCAGTCACTGAGCTCTCATAACTGTGTGTGTTGCGTTTCGCAGCTGTCAGACGAATGTTGGAGAGTAAAAAGTACAATATTAAACTGATCCTTGACCAGCTTTCACTGTGTTCCTCCTTAAAACTCACCTTTATCGTTCAGCATTTTCTTCACTGATCCTCATTATTGTTATTCTTTTATTTTCTGGCTCTTACAAGCTTCTACTACATATTTTTATTGTAAAGCATTTTGTACCTTTGTTTTTGAAAGGTGCAATATAAATAAAGTTATTATCATTTAGTATCACACTGATGCATCCTGCAGCGCCTGAACGCACCACGACAAAACCACCAACTTCACACTAAACTGTGAACAGAGACATTTTTTTTTGCTTTGGGAATGTGACCCACATACCACCTGCTGTTACACACACACACACACACACACACACACACACACACACACTGCTGGGTGTCAGAAGGTGATGCTTGCAGGTCGGTGTCGTGGGTTCATTGAGGCGTCCAGCCGGCCTTTCATGTCCGCCGTCACCCTGCATCTGAACAAACACACACACACACACACACACACACACACACACACACACACACACACACAGGCCTTTGAAGGACCGGCCAAAATGTCCCCACTTACCAAACATGAGTAGGAAGGAAGGAGGGAGGGAGGAGGAGAGGACGCAGGACAAAGGGAGGTAAACGTGGTGAAGGAGCGATGAAGACGAGGAAGCAGAGAAGGAAAGGAAGCACATGAGGACTGAAGGTGTGAGGATGGAGGGAGGAACCTGCAGCTGGAGCAGATGAGAAGCTGTTTGCCTCCCCCGTCTCCCCCCCGCCGTCTCTTTCTGGGTGAGTGAACGTGTTGTTGCTCGGCTGGAGGAAAAGCAAACAGAGCGGAGGAAAGTCGCGTCTTCTTGTTCGTAGCTTCCTGCGGAGAGGCAGCTGTGAACCTGCTCTGCTCCACTGGATGACTTCACTCCTTCATCACCAAACACACATCGGAGGCTCTGTTTCCGACACAACAGACTATTTATGTTCTCAACACAACAGAGGCTGACGAGGGAAACACACTGCAACTCAAGACAACACACGGCAACAAGAATCAAGTTAATTTTTTTTATATATATATATATCAGCAGCAAACGTAAACAGTGTACAAACAATACAGAGAAATCTAAAATACAATGAATTAAAAATATACTCAGATAAACAGATGAAGTACAATATAAATGTTTTATACAGTAGACACATCAAAACGCCCTGCGATGTCTCTGGACCATGTGAACTCTGATTGGTCGACTTGGTAGAATCACATTTCCGGCAAGTTTCCCCAGTAAACACACCGCCCTCTTCGGCTGTAGCCGTCCCTCCTGACCCTCTGAAGTCTCTGGACAAGGCCGGATGTCCAGAGAGAAGTTTCCCCTCAACGAAAAGAGACCAAGGCCACGTTTATACATAGCAGGGTATTTAGAGAAACGAATATTTCCCCCCTCCGTTTTCAAAAATAACATCGTGCACACAACATCGTTTTCAAAAAAGTTGTCATTTCCATCAACCTGCATAAATACGCCGTCGAGCGCCATTATAACTCTGCCAAACCTCTGGGCGGCAGTGTAGGGAGAAGGATAAAGCCATGCAAGCCAATCAGAATCCTCAGAATCAACAACAACGAATAACACGAGCGACTTCCTGTTCCTTTCAAAACAACGCTCACATGACGTTAAGCATTTTCTGGCGCATAGCCTAATGAGCGTGAGAAGCTAAAACCCCGTTTCTCCCAGCTGACACGACAACACATAACCGGAGTTTTCCAAATTCTCCACTTTGCCCGGAGTTTTTAGAAATAATCGTTTTCTGTGATAAAAACGGGGTTTTCGTGTAAATGAGAGGCCAAACCGCCTGGAAATATCTGCGTTTTCCCTTCGTGTAAACGGGGCTCAAGTATCTGAAGCTCGGTGCTCCTGCCTCGGCCTCAGTGTGAGCCGAAGGAGTTGGTGTGTTTAAAGGGGAAAGTACTGCTGCTCACAAACGGCAGCATAAATGCTCACGACAGCGTCAGTTGTGAGTAGAGCCCACGTGCAACCATAACTCAGCCTTTCACCTAACATAGTAGTTTAGTTAAACCTCAGCAGACAATGTTTTTGTGTTACACAACAACCTGACTGTTAGGACTGGTACTCCACAAAAGCAGGACTCAAAAGCACAACTCACACTCACGGTTCTGGGTTAGACGAAAGGCTTAGTTTACTTGCAGAAAAGTGGATTCGGTACACAAAAAGCAAACAGTTCCAAAAGGGCAAGGCAGGGGCAGAAGTCAGGAAGATCCAAAGATCCAAAGATCCAAAAAAAAAACAGGAAAACCGAACACGAGGCAAGATAACAAGGCTGGAACGCGACACACTGAGGGTCAAACACGAACTGGCACAGAGAGGAGAAGCACATACTGAATACACAAGAGGGGGATGCTAACGAGACACAGGTGAAACTAATGAGGGCGGGGCAGGCGATCAGAACTGGAGGGAAAGCACAGGGCCAGGAAGTGAAGTGGTCTGAAATGAGAGAAGGGGTGAGTTTCAAAGTAAAACAGGAAACATGAATCACAAATGAAAAAACAAAACACAGGACCTTATGAGAAATGACCAGATGTGTCAGTGACTCACATAACTTTATCGTTTCCTGCACGTCCACATCTCATGAAAAGCGTTCAGTGGGAGATGACACGCAAAACATTCGTAGAAGTGGCGAGTTTTAAATATAGAAAACTTTCAGTAAAACCTGAGAAACTCTACGAAACTTCAACTAATAAAATAAGTGTTTTATTTACGGAAACTTGTCGTCTGCGTGTTCGAAGCTTCATTATACAACAAGTAGTTCCGACCGAGCAATCTGATTGGTCAACAACACATTTTGACCGTGTTCAAATCAGCATGACAGCAGCCTGACTCATTACTCAGGAGTGTTACTCCGCCAAGTCTGTGACATCATCGTATCTCCATGGCAACATCGTAACTGTCAGAGCTGGAGCAGGAAACGGAGGAAAAATAAGCTACAAAATGGATCGGTTTGTTGTTAATTTTGATTTATTTGGCGGTCTCAGTTTGGATGAATGGATGGAGGAGGATGAGAAGAACCAAATGACAAAAAAAAGAAAGATTTGTGGTAAATAAAGTGATAAATCTGTAACTTCTCTGTTCTTTATAATTAGATAATAATAAGATAAAGATGAAACAAGTCCGAGCTGAGTATTTTATTATTATTATTATTATTTAGAAACGTTATTTATTAATCATGAAAATAAATCACAAACCACCTGTCAGCTGCCAAAGTCACATTCATAGAATAAAGTGTCCCGTTTTACCGAGCGGGCCGAGCCTGTTCCCTTCGCTGTGAGAGACACTGTTGTTTTATAAAAAATATAAAAGAGAAAAATCAACATGTTTGTTATAACTTGGGCGATAAAAATAAGCATTTTCTGTTTATCTGTGCAGTATTGATTTAGTTAAAACATTACCGTCAGCTCAGAGTTCACTCATCCTTTCCGTTGCTCGGTCGTTGCTATGGGTCGGACTACTTGCTGTAGTGGTAAACTACGTTCCATTACACATAAGAGTAACTGACGGGGCTGGTTTTGTTTCAGTTATTAGTCAGACCCCATGTGTTTCCATGGAAACGCGACGCACACTCGCAAAAACCTTTAAAATCTGAGAGCAAACTGTCCGTCAACGTGGATATATTTTGAGTGTACATTTATTTGTGCTGGTGTTAGTTGTATAATCTCAATATTACCCTCGAGGGTCATTTGCAGCACGAGGTCCTGACCACACCTCACATGGCGTTAAAGCAAACCCTCTCAGGTAATGTTGCTTAAACACCACACACCTGTGCGACACACACAATAGTGACAGACACAACTGAAATGATGTTTGGCTCCAACAGGTCGTGAACCAACAACCTCTGAGCTCCAAAGCACTTCAACAAGCAGCTGAGCTATTCACCTGTGAGCTGCAGGCAGCAGGTCCGACAGCAGGTAATCACACCTGGACGTCACTTTAACACTTTCACCTGCTGCTGCTCTGAATCTGAACTTGAGTTGGTCTTTTTAAAACCTGGAAGTGTTTCAGTTTCTGAACTCAGACTGATTTAGCTTCAGTCTGATGCTCTTGCTCTCTCTGGCTGTGAGCTGCTGTCAGCGCTGAAGATGGTCCGGTGGTTTAAGACGCCGTCCTGCGACGAGGAGCCGTGGGATCGACCCTCAGCTCGGCCCGAGGTTAGTGACGACTCTGTGTGTGTCTGTCTGTGCGTTCAAACAAAAACCAAACAAACAAACAAACAAACAAAAACCAAACAAACCAACATTAAAACTGCGTCGACTAAACTTCGTTGCGTCCGCTCGTCGTGGATTGCCGCCGTGGACAGACGGGATCCTGGAGGAACCTGAGAGCACGTAAGTCCGGTTGAGCTAGCTAGCTTGATAAAAGCTAGCTAGCAAGACTGGTTTTTGTAGCTCCTCCATTTTAAACTTTATTTTACTTGATGACAGTTTGAACTCTATATACGGTGCGATACCTCAGCACTTTATTCACCTCAGTATTTTATTTTATCTTAGAACTATTAAGCATTTTATTGTATATCGAACTTTATACCTGGCCTTGTATTTTGATTGGATTGTACTTGAATGTACCGTATGATGACCTCATTTCCCCGCGGGGATCAATAAACTCTGACGGGACTGGTTTTGTTTCAGTTATTAGTCAGACTCCATGTGTTTAGAACATCCTTTCCGTTGCTAGGTCGTTGCTATGGGTCGGACTACTTGCTGTAGTGGTAAACTACGTTCCATTACACATAAGAGTAACTGGCGGGACTGGTTTTGTTTCAGTTATTAGTCAGATCCCATGTGTTTCCATGGAAACGCGACGCACACTCGCAAAAAACTTTAAAATCTGAGAGCAAATTGTCCGTCAACATGGATATATTTTGAGTGTACATTTATTTGTGCTGGTGTTAGTTGTATAATCTCAATATTACCCTCGAGGGTCATATTGCTTCATAAAGACCTCTTCGTTCCTACACTGAGTTCAGATTATTTCTAGTCCCGGTTTAACTTTCATCACATATTCTGAGATTTTTTTTAAACAAAATCCTTTAAAAACACATTTACATCCTGACGTTAATGTTGTGATGCAACTGAGCGGCTGCTCTCACACGATGGTTTACAGGCCGCTGAGCCTGAGAGTCTGACTAAACTGATTAAGACGATCTGCAGTCAGGAGGAACATTAAAGGGATGGAGAATATATCAAATGAGAAAACACGGAGTCACGCTGGATTTGTCCTGCGAAGCATGTCGGCATCAAACAGGCTTTATTTTGGTGAAACATGTCAGATGAGACATGGAGGCTGTGTAGTTCTGCCAGAACCGCCTGCAGCGGCCCGGAGCCGAGGACTCAGCCGCGTTTGCATCAGAGTTTCATCAGGTGTTTCCAATTCACTGCTCAATCTGAACGAGGAACACAGAGACGGGCCGAAACATGTGAACAGCGCCAGGCCCTCAGGGTGATGACATCATCACACGCTGGGAGGACCAATCGGCTTTCTGCTCACTGTATCAACACCACAGCCGAGGGTCCTCACGGCTCCTCGTGTAGAGATCGGACCGAGGTCCAGCACCGGTCCGAACCATCGGCCTGACCCGACGAACAAGGACGAGCTGCCGTCTGAAACACAGACGCTCCTGTTAACTAATGTCTTTACTCCATCGAAAAGAAACGATTGAATCATGAATAATATATGACATGTTGTTCTGAACGTTCTGATGCAGTTCTGAAGGTTCTTGATGCAGTTCTGAAGGTTCTTGATGCAGTTCTGAAGGTTCTTGATGCAGTTCTGAAGGTTCTTGATGCAGTTCTGAAGGAGAAATCCAAACTCAGTATTTTAATATTTACAATAATAATGCAAACTTTTTTCTTCCATAACTGAATAAACAAGCTGCTCTCAGAGGAAAAGAAGATCCCAGAACTGTGATGAAGCGAGATGATAACGGTGGTTAATCATTAAGTCGACCCGGTCCGTTTGGGTTCACGTCTGCTCAAAACAGCCACGACTGATGAAGCTCGAGCTGAACACGTCTGAACGCCGTCACCTCTCGTCTTCTCTCGTCTATTTATTCTTCTGTGCTGCAGAAGGAAACAGCAGCAGAGCTCCTGAGGCTGGAGGAGGGTTCTGGTGTCACATGATCGGGTCAGATGTCATATTACTCACGTTAACTTCCAACATCACCTTCAACTCTCCATCATCTCTCAGACTGGCTGCTGTGTGAAGTGTAGTGTGAACCTTTATGGCTGATCGTACGAGGCAGGACGGCGCTAAGTGGGTCGTTCTCAGGGTCACGAGCGTGTTCGTGTTCGTGTTCGTGTTCGTGTTCGTGTTCTGGCCGTGAACGATGATCACTGAGTCATCTGATCATAAATTATCAGTTAACAGCTTCGTTAAATCATTTCCTGTCGAGCAGAGTCGTCCCGTGGAGTCACACAAACACATCCAGCAGACGTCAGTTCAACGTCTTTGACAGTGTCGAGGAGACGTTCAGTGGAGAGTCAGAACGACAGTCTCTTTATGTTTTACAGTCTAGTTCTAGACGTCTTTGGTCCAAAGATCTTCTTGTGATTCAAAATCAACTGAGGTTGAAGCTCGAGGTTCAGTTCCTCATGAAGTGAATTCAGTCATAAAAACTTTGATTTTCAACCAGAAGAAGTTGTTCTGACGTCTGTAACTGACATCATAAAATAAAAACTTCTCCTCTGGATGTGTTTCAGAGACGGTTCTGCTCAGCGGGTCGGCTTTGACCCGGCGCTGCCAAACAGCCAGGATCGTTTCAGGATCTGTCTTTAATTCTATGGAGGCATCAGACCCGATGATAGCACCTACAAGAAATGTCCACTGTGTTCAGTATTCAGCCACATAACTGGTCCTGTAAGTCCGGGACTGACCCGTCCTGCCTCTGTTCTGTTGGTCCTTCGGCGGCCATCGCACATAATCCAGCACATCGGTCCTACAGGATGAGAGCTTTATCATGTGGTATTTTTTAAACACGGGTAATAATCGGCAATTAAGTCGACATCACCAGTGGACGAGGACGTCTTTCAGTTTATTTTCTCCTCACGTGTCTGTGGAAACATCCAGAAGACGTTGAACTTGCTTTAAAAAGTCTGGATCAACGATCCTGAGTTAGATGCACAGCGTTAGCAGCTGCAGTGTGACGTCGGGTTTCATTTCTCCGGCGCCGATTCTGCTTTTAACCGAGTCTTGTTTCACTGACGAGCGTCGTTTCTCACCTCGTTTCGTTTCAGTTTCACGTGAGCTCGTCTGCTGCAGAAGCTGTTTCCCGGATGCATCGGTGCGTTTCACAGAAGGTAAAGCAGGCCGGAGTCTTTACAGCCGGCGCAGTCTGTAAAAACTATTAACATGGCAGATTTACACGACTCTAAACTTGCAGACACGCTCCGGTGACGTTACAGTTCCCCGCCTGCTCGCTGGAACACCGATCCAGTCCGAACGGGGCTCATGAGGAAGCAGAGGCTCGTCCTCACAGGGATTAGAGGGGTTTCTGCAGAGTGAATGAAGCTATCAGGGAGCAGCTATCGGCCCTGTGCTGCTCTGCTGCCGTCATCAGGACGGTGGACAGGTCAACACGGTTCAGATGTGAGGATCAGACGCCAGCTGACTGAGAAATCCTGATCAGGATTCTTAAAAGTTCTTAAAAAACACCTTCCCACAGTGCACCTCTCTGCAGAGGCCCTGCAGCACACAGTAGCAGTGCTGCGACGGTGTTGTTCTCTGTGGTCGGCTGTGAGATTACCCACAAGCCCACACTCTCTCCGGCTGACAGCGAGGCTCTGAAAGCCGCAGGAGGGAGATCAGGTTGTTCCTCCTCTCGACTGTGGAGCCGATCTGACCACAAACGTCATCGTCACCACCTGACTGAAGGTCAGAGGAGACGAGCGGCGGGGAGGCGACCGTGAGCATCACATGTGAACTCGACTGGAGCTGCTTCCTGTGTGACATCTCGGCGTTCTGACCTACTTTACCTTCACCACGCAGCCACGTAGCTACGCAGCGCGACTCTCTGAACTTCAGGCTTCGGCTGTTGTCACTCGATCTATTTACAGTCTCACTGCACTTCACACACTGTTAGATCCAGAATGAGTGAAGCGCAGTCAGCTTCAGTGTGACGTTAGCGTCGTCATGTCGCCAGGTTTTGTCCAGAGTTCGCAGGGTGTCTGGACGAGTGTTGCTCAGGCAGCTGTGAGCCGAAGGAGTCGGGGTGTTTAAAGGGGAAAGTTTAGATTCAAAGATGTTTTTGGGATGTGGAGCAAAAAATCCACACGGCGGTCTGCTTGTATTTGTTCCTCATCAGCTCGTAAGCAAAGCTTTCACATGTCGCGTGGACCGAGGGCCGAAGCCCCGCCCCTTCCTGTTTCCATAATGGGACGTTATTTGATAAAACCTTTGTCTGGTAGTGACTGAAGAGAGACAGATGATGTATTGATCCGGTCTGAACTGGGTCATGAATCACACCTGATGTTTGTCAGTTAAAGTCAAGCCTCATCGTCTCATCAACACGGCACCAGAACCAACATGGAGCCAACTGGGCTCAGAAAAGGTTCTGAACAAGATGAACATCACAATAAATCTGCTCATATTGACGACTGCAGTTCTGTGAGAGGAGAGCTGGTTCTGGTTCAGTTCTGTGAGCTGCTGATATAACAGACCCTGCAGCCTGGATTTTCATTTTTTGCTCTCTGCTCTCCAGACGTTGAACCCTTCAGCCCCCTGGCCTTTCATCCGGCGCCACCCTCAGGACAAAATGTACATTTTTATCTCCGCTTCTCCTTAAAATAGATAAATCACCAGCGTGTTGTTGTGGAGGCTGAAGCCGAGCGGCGGCGTGTTGTTGTGTGAGTCGGCTGAGCTCTCTGTGGTTTCCACTGTACAGCAGCGTGTCACACATCTCCACCGCACTGCGATCTGCAGACGACGCAGACCTTTTCCTTCCGCGTTCGCAGCAGCAACAACACGACACACGGTCACGTTAGCGAGAGAAACGGCGGGAAAACCCTGCAACCGTCAACCGAAGTCGCGGACTCACCTCAGAAACACTTTCGCTTCTTTACTACGACTCTCACTTCCTCGTGTGAACGTCAGCGCAGGAACACGGAGGCTGAAGCTGCTGTGTGACACATCTGTGAAGGCGAGAGAGACGCTGATCAAATCTGCTTTTTGTGTTGACAGTCAGACAGTCAGACAGTCGCTGCCTATCTTCAGTTTCAAAGATAGGAAACGTCCCAAATGTCACCAAAAACTGAGAACGACAGGATGTCAGATTTAAGACGACACTGTGATAAGAGCCAGAGAGATGTGACCCCCCTCGACCTCTGACCTCTGACCTCTGACCTGTGCTTATATTTACATCTTCAACCATTCGTTCTCAGAGATCTCAGCGACAGTTAATCCAGGCGAGTCCGTCAGACCATCAGAGCTCACGACCGGAAACATCTTCTCACACACGAACGTGACGGGATCCAAGTATCGGGATCGTGCACCGGTTCCTGTCGCTGCTGCATGTTTGAGTCCAGGTCACAGCAGTCAAACCAAAATCAATACATTCCACCACAATCAGAGGATTAGCTTGTTGTGTTGAGGTGAAAAGGCCATCAAGTCAGCTGCGTGTCACCATCAACCAAGCGAGTCGGACGTCGAAAAGCCACGTGTGACTTGTGATGTACGTCAGGTTTAGTTGTGAGTTGTTGGCCCTTCAGACAGATCCAGCTGTAGCTGACTCGGCCTGTCGAGACCATGTGATGCTTGCTGTTGTCTGGGTAGTTTAGATAAAAACCCTCCGTGCTGCATCAAATACAGTAAAATTATAGTTTATATGTAAACTGAAGTTCTTAGAAACAAGCTAGTTGCACCGTGGATTTAACAGTTAACATCTGAAGCCAAACAATCGTCACTTCCTGGGTATAAAAACACCCAGATCTGAACACTTCCACCTGAAGTAGAGTCCTCCCAGTTCAAATCATTGTTTATTCTTTATTATTTAAACCAATTCCGACTAATCGCAACACTTCAGAATAGTTAGCGCTCATTGGTAGCAAACTAGCTAGCTTGGTGAGCTAAACTGGGACACGTCAGCAGCCACAGCAGCTCAGCAATCAGCCGGACTATCGGCCTCTGACAGCAGCTGTATTGATCACGTGTGTTCACCTTTAAACTGCAAAAGGCTCCTGAACAATCCTTTGTCATGTTCAAACAGAGAAGCTGGACTCTGAAGAGGTGAAGGATTCTGACGATCTGTGGCTGTAAGCTGATATCTGAGGGTTGTTGTGCTCCGTCTGCATCCCCTTCATGTTTCTGCACATTTGAACTCGGTGACTCTGTGGAGAACATCTCGTCTTTGTTCTCCTGCAGACGTGAGCTCGGCGGCTGAGCGAGGCTGAACACAGCCGCTCTGCTCTGAGGACACGAGGCGATAAAAACAAACCCAACGGCCGCTTCCTGCTCGGCCGCGGTGAGCTCAGCTCTCTGTCACACTGCGGTTTCACCAGCTCCTGCCTCGCTTCCTGTAGTAAAAACGGTCGTCTGCTCAGCCGAGCAGCAGCGACCAAAACAGGAAGAGGGCGCGCAGCGAGCTGCAGCGTGACGAGGCACATTCAACGGAGTGACACGCCGTCAGCAGCAAACATGTGAGGAGATCTGAACCCACTTCTCTGAGATATCTCTGTGCTGACTTGTCAACAGTGTTGGGAACATTACTTTGGAAATGTAATTGGTTACAATTACAAGTTACCCTGTTGAAAATGTAATAGTGTAACTTAGGCCTGCACGATATGAGCAAAATGTGCGATGTGCGATGACACCCTTCAATATTGCGATGACGATATGACTTGCGATAAATAAGAAAATATTGAAGTTTGCATACAGTTCCTGTGTCTTTCAGATGTTTCTGCATTAATAGATTCCCTGCTTTGAGGTACTCTTAAACACTTAATAGCTGATGACAATTAAATAAATAAATAGAAAAAACAAATATTTTTGAGCCTGCTTTTAATGAACAAAACCCTTCTAACATTAATTTACACGTTACTGTAACTATTAGAAAAATAAATTATAATTTCTCTGCTCTCAACAAAACTATCTCTTGACATACAAGAATCTGAGGGAGAAAAGGACTGTTGCTGCAGTGATGGTCGCGTTACTGACTGCTGCTCGACGTTTGCGCTCGAGACTGACTGGCCTTAAATTGCTCGTGCAGCTCTTATGGCGGTGCAGCAGGTGGTGATGGAGGTTGGTGGTGTTACCTCTGGATGTTGCTACAGCTGTTCTGCAGGTCCTGCACAGTACCTGAGTCTGTAAATTGTCTTCTGGCTTGAGTCCAAAGTATCTCCAAACCGCGGAGCTGCTATTTCTTTTTGCCACAAGCGTTTCGTCGGCATTTTCACCGCTCTGCTCTCCTGCCTCCGACATCCTGTTTACTCTGGCTACTAATTCTCACAGGAACGTGAGCAGAGCTGGGCGTCATCTGATTGGCTAAACGGTGTGCATGCATTGCCCATGTGTCCAGGGCCGCATCTGATTGGCCAAATGTCAGCAAGCTGAGTGTGAAAGCATGGCGGATGTAAACAAAACTTATCGCACTTCAGACCAGCTTTTGCGATGGGTTTATCGCGCACGTTCACATCGCGATGACGATGAAAATACGATTAATCGTGCAGGCCTAGTGTAACTATTTCATTTTTTAAAGTAATGTAACTAATTACATTTGATTACATTTTAATTACTTTTCTTAATTTTGAATGAATGCTCTCAACTGCTAACCATTTTCACGTTTTAAGACCTGATAGTGTTTTAACCTTTCAGCAGTGCTTCAGACTACAGAAAGACAATATAATAAAAGACTCCACAAGACTGAACTTCACTAACTTGTCTTTACTGTTAGAACAGCTGTATACAGAACACTTACTGTAACAGGTTCGACATGGACAGTTTCGATGTCGACAGCACCTTCACTGCCGGAAAACACTCTTTACATTTTACCACAATGTTTGGGCCCCTTATCTGCTGTCTGTTCCAAGTGGTTTTTAAATTTCCAACTCAGGAACGTATTCTCCGCCTCCGACATTGTTGCTGACTGCCGTTCAGCTCGCAAGTCAGTTGAGTCTAGCAGCAGAATGTCACATGACAAGAGCCAATCACAAGCGTCGGTATGATTCCGTTAGATACCGACGGTATCTAACTTGCGGCTTAAGAAGGAGGAAGTTGAAAACGATTTGATAAACCCGAGCTTTTGCGGCGATTTTTCAAATGTAACTAAAATTGTAATCATGGAAATTTCCAAAAGCAACTGTAATTTAATTACACAGTTTCCCTCAGTAATGTAACGGATTACAATTACGTAAATTTTGTAATTAAATTACGTAACGCCGTTACATGTAATTCGTTACTCCCCAACACTGCTTGTCAGAGAAAGGCAGACGTGACGGCGACAACATCAGCTGTGTCGCAGTTCTTTTTACAGATGTCACATGTGAGACGTCCACGTCAGAAGATCTAACGAGAAGTAACGCCGTGTTTCATCTGGTCAGAGAACAAGACGAAACACGTGTCAGAGTCACAGCTCCCATGATCCTTCACTTCCAAACACTTCTGTTAAACGATCAGCAGCTGACACTCGTCTCCGTCAGTCCAGTTTGTGTCAGAGTCGGGCCGGTCCGCTCTTCAGCCGGTCAGCGGGTCGCCTGGTCTGCGGTCTGACGTATCGACGGATTGACGACCTGGCGGATTGATCCGGGCTGCGTGTCAGCATGTTTGGATGTTGCTGCGTCGACACGCCTGCCTCCGTTGTGCTGAGGCAGCAGCCTGATGACCTGTGACCTCACACACACACACACACACACACACACACACACACACACACACACACACACACACACACACACACACACACACACACACACACACACACACACACACACAATGACTTCATATTTACATCATGTTGGGTGTAAATGCGGGTCAGCAGCTGCTGAGACTTCCCGCTCTGGTGCAGAACACACAGTTTAACATGAACTCTGTTTCGTCGTGTGTGTTTCTGCAGATCAGCTGCAGCTTTAAACGTCTCTACGTTCTGCTGAGAGCAAAGATCACGTCTTGTCTTAAAGACGTCTGATCCTGTCGGCGGCAGGAAGACGTCCCAGCGTCTCATGAGAACATCAGGATTCTGATTTCTCTGCTGTTCGATTCAAGTCAGAACCAGTTTGTGGATTCGTGACTGAATGTTTTCAGTCTCAAACCCCTGAAGAGTCTAAAGTCCACTGAACATGAAACAAGACGGGCAGCTTCTTCATGTAACACAATAAACATGAGTATAAATGAGATATCTCAAATACCAGTGAGATCAAAATTAAGGTGAATAAAACTGGAACATTTGTGTCACGTCAACAGTGAAGTGAGTTTGACGAGTTTGTGTTTCTTCTTCTCTCCTGAGGATACATCAGGACAAAGCTCTCCTCCGGATCAGAGCAGAGTCTGAAGTGACTCCTGGTCTTTGTTCCTCCAGGAGGTCTGAATCTGGACCAGAACCTCCAGCGAGCTCTGAGCAGCTGAGGTCGTTTTGATTTGAAAGTCTGAATAAACTCTTCGGATCAGCAGACCTGCGGTTCTCACAGGACGCATGATGATCAGACCGACCAGCGGGATGTGAAGGAGCTCCACCTTGAACACTGATCCACACAGCAGATACAGAACCACAGAGTTCTGCAGCACCGGTACCAGTACTCCACAGCCACGTGGCTCCGGTCCGTCCTGACATCAGCCGCCCTTAAAAAACCTCCGAAACTATTTTCAAATTTCAGTTTTCCGCGTCTGAAAATCCACCGCATGATCTGAACCGGCATCAAAGAGACGGTTAGCGTTCGGACCGTTTCATCACATTTTCAGAGCCGTCTGTCACATAAAACTGAGCCGGGCTTTTTTTTTTTTCTGCTCGGGATGTAAGAATTTGTGCCGATGAGTAATCTCACAACATGAGAGGGGAGAAGATAGAAAACAGGGAGGGAGAGTCAGACATGATGGAGGCCTGGGCAGGAAGATAAAGGGGCAAGCCTTCACTCGCTTCCTCTGCCCAGCTCTCCCCCGCCTCCCCCGCCTCCCCCGACAACTTTCATCCAACCCTCGCCAAAGACAATTTTTCAAAGCGCCCGAAAAAGTAGGCCACAAAGTTTGGAGGGAGACAGAGAGGGAAAAAAAGAGAGAGAGAGAGAGAGAGAGGGGGGGGGAGGAAACGGAGTGAGTCAAACAAACTGACGCTTCGTTTCAGCCTCCACGAGGTGAAGCTGACGGTTCAGACCTTATCTCTGCTCGTCACACTGAGCCAGACTGCAAAACAAAACGTCTGCCGTCGATCGGATCAACAAACCCTCGTCTCGCCAAAGACTCGGCGAGCAGCTGCAGATCAGGAGACAACGAGTCCAACGAGACCGGACTGAGAGACACGACAAGAGACACGACAAGACCGGACTGAGAGACACGACGAGACTGGACTGAGAGACACGACGAGACCGGACTGAGAGACACGACGAGACTGGACTGAGAGACACGACGAGACCGGACTGAGAGACACGACGAGACTGGACTGAGAGACACGACAAGAGACACGACAAGAGACACGACGAGAGACACAACAAGACTGGACTGAGAGACACGACTAGACCGGACTGAGAGACACGACGAGACCGGACTGAGAGACACGACAAGAGACACGACAAGAGACACGACGAGACTTGACTGAGAGACGCGACAAGAGACACGACAAGACCAGACTGAGAGACACGACAAGACTGGACTGAGAGACACGACAAGACTGGACTGAGAGACACGACAAGAGACACGACAAGAGACACGACGAGACCGGACTGAGAGACACGACAAGAGACACGACAAGACCGGACTGAGAGACACGACAAGACCGGACTGAGAGACACGACAAGAGACACGACGAGAGACACGACAAGACCGGACTGAGAGACACGACAAGAGACACGACGAGAGACACGACAAGACCGGACTGAGAGACACGACAAGAGACACGACGAGAGACACGACAAGACCGGACTGAGAGACACGACAAGAGACTCGACACGACAGGACTGAGAGACAACACGACCGGACTGAGAGACACGACAAGAGACTCGACACGACAGGACTGGAAGACACGACTAGAGACTCGACACGACAGGACTGAGAGACACGACAAGACCGGACTGAGAGACACGACAAGAGACACGACGAGAGACACGACAAGACAGGACTGAGAGACACGACAAGAGACACGACGAGAGACACGACAAGACCGGACTGAGAGACACGACAAGAGACTCGACATGACAGGACTGGAAGACACGACTAGAGACTCGACACGACAGGACTGAAAGACACGACAGGACCGGACTGAGAGACACGACTAGAGACACGACAGGACCGGACTGAGAGACATGTCCATCTCGTCTCAGTCAGTTGATCCGAGTCTCTTTAGTGTCACGTTGAGTCTTTCTCGTGTCTCTTTTCATCTCTTTGTGTCTATTTGTTGTAATTGTTTTTCCTCTTTGGTTCTTTCGAGTGTCTTCTGTGTTTTTTCCATCTCTTCGTATTCGCTCTACTTTCTTTTTAAACTCTTGTTATGTCTCTTGGTTATCGCTTTACTTCTTTTGTAGTTTTGCGTCTTTGTTGTAGTTTTGCGTCCCTGGGTTGTCTTGTGTGTTTTTCTTTAGAGTCAGTTTGTGTCTCTGCCTTTCTTGCACCTCTCTGCAGTTGTCTCACGTCTCTGTTGTCATCTGGCATCTTTGTAGTTGCGTTGTGTCTCTTTGTAGTCATTTCGTGTCTTCTTGCACATCTCCGTCTGTCTTCGTGGACGTTTTCTGTCTCTCTGTTGTCGCTTTGACGACCTGACTACTTTAGACTCTTTGTTTATTTGTGTTTTTTTTGCATTTTGTCTCTTTGTAGTGTGACTAGTTGTGATTGTTTTGCTCATCTTGTGTCTCTCGTCTCTTTGTGGTAGTGTTTCGTCTCTTTGCGTTAGTGTCTCGTCTCCTTGTGGTAGTGTCTCGTCTCTTTGCAGCCCTGACTCTCGTGCAGCAGCCAGCCGGCCTGTTCGGTAACATCTCCGTGTGGACACCATCACCTCGGAGACGGCAGCCAGACCCTCGGCGCTCGCTCTGCACCGTCCACGGTCGTCAAAGACATCGTCCCGACTGTCTCCTGCAGTAACGATCGCCTCAACCCGGCCAGGCGGCCGCTCGGCTCTGAAGGCGGACGGCTGTCAGCGGTGTGATGGAAGGACGGAGGGGGTGAAAGATGGCGGAGGAGATTAAAGTGGGTGTCGCTGAGAGGGAGGCGGGGCTGCTGGCAAACCGAGTCTCTTATCTAACCAACCAGGAACACGGAGATTTGGCAGGACTGGATGTCTGCGATCGAGGGACGAGATAAAAAAGACGAGTGAGAGGGATCCCTGAGGAGAGAAGAGTGCGAGGAAGGAAGGAAGGAAGGAAGGAAGGAAGGAAGGAAGGAAAGAAAGGAAGGAGGGCAGGTGAGAGGAAGGAAAGGTTGGCAGTGAAGAAGAGAAGGATGAGGAGGAGGTGGAGGAGGAGTGAAACCCTCGAGCCCTCCGGATCCAACGCTGACCTTTGACCTCTGTTGACCTCTGACCTCGACGTCATCACCTGACAGCTACCTGTGTGTGTGTGTGTGTGTGTGTGTGTGTTTGTACCGATCTTGCCTCCATGTTTATTTATGGCTCAGCACTCCGGCAGCTGTTGAGACGCCTGCAGGGTGATTGTCACACTTCTGCTGTAGTTGAGGAGGATTGCACTGAATATGTGTGTGTGTGTGTGTGTGTGTGTGTGTGTGTGTGTGCGTGTGTGTGTGTCGGTGTGTGTGTGTGTGTGCGTGTGTGTGCTCGTTCTGTTGCCATGTATACGTGTGACGGTGCAGTCAGGCAGCTGTCAGGACGTCTGCAGAGGGATCAGCACACTTGAGGTTGAGGAGGGTTGCTCTGAGTGTGTGTGTGTGTGTGTGTGTGTGTGTGTGTGTGTGTGTGTAAAGGTAAAGTAAAGGTCACACAGGTTGTTTGCATGTAAACAGCGGGCTTGTTGCTGGGGGTCTGTGCTGGAGGCTATTCTGGGTCCGAGCCCCTCCTCTGCACCCAGTCGCCCTGCGGAGGCATCCCAGCGACGTGCGCTTGTATCCAGGCTGTCACCAGCTGATCGCCCCCCTGAACGGTGACCCTCGTCTCCCTGCACTTTATTTTTACCCACAGGTTATTTCTGTCTCATTATCCAGTCCTGTCGACTACTACAAGATTTCACTGTGCCCTTATATAACAGCGCCGGGACCCCCGGACCGAACCGGCCTCCTCCTGACGCTTCCTGTTGTTGCTTCACATCTCCTCTCTGTGGTTCAAACACCTTAATCACCTTCAATAGTGAGCTTGTGAATATTCTTATTCATCCAGGTCATAGACCAGACTGAGAGACACGACAAGAGACACGACGAGACCAGACTGAGAGACACGACGAGACCAGACTGAGAGACACGACAAGAGACACGACGAGACCAGACTGAGAGACACGACAAGACCGGACTGAGAGACACGACGAGACCAGACTGAGAGACACGACAAGACCGGACTGAGAGACACGACAAGACCAGACTGAGAGACACAACAAGAGACACAACGAGACCGGACTGAGAGACACGACAAGACCGGACTGAGAGACACGACAAGACCAGACTGAGAGACACGACAAGAGACACGACGAGACCGGACTGAGAGACACGACAAGACCAGACTGAGAGACACAACAAGAGACACAACGAGACCGGACCGAGAGACATGACGAGAGACACGACGAGACCGGACTGAGAGACACGACGAGACCGGACTGAGAGACACGACGAGAGACACGACGAGACCGGACTGAGAGACACGACAAGACCAGACTGAGAGACATGACAAGAGACACGACAAGACCAGACTGAGAGACACGACGAGACTGGACCGAGAGACACGACAAGACCAGACTGAGAGACATGACAAGAGACACGACAAGACCGGACTGAGAGACACGACGAGACCGGACTGAGAGACACGACAAGAGACACGACAAGACCGGACTGAGAGACATGACGAGACCGGACTGAGAGACATGACAAGAGACACGACGAGACCGGACTGAGAGACACGACGAGAGACACGACAAGACCGGACTGAGAGACATGACAAGAGACACGACAAGACCGGACTGAGAGACATGACGAGAGACACGACGAGACCGGACTGAGAGACACGACGAGAGACACGACAAGACCGGACTGAGAGACATGACAAGAGACACGACAAGACCGGACTGAGAGACACGACGAGACTGGACCGAGAGACACGACAGGACCGGACTGAGAGACATGACAAGAGACACGACGAGACCAGACTGAGAGACATGACAAGAGACACGACAAGACCGGACTGAGAGACATGACAAGACTGGACCGAGAGACACGACAGGACCGGACTGAGAGACATGACAAGAGACATGACGAGACCAGACTGAGAGACATGACAAGAGACACGACAAGACCGGACTGAGAGACATGACAAGACTGGACCGAGAGACACGACAGGACCGGACTGAGAGACATGACAAGAGACATGACGAGACCAGACTGAGAGACATGACAAGAGACACGACAAGACCGGACTGAGAGACATGACGAGAGACACGACGAGACCGGACTGAGAGACACGACGAGACTGGACCTAGAGACACGACAGGACCGGACTGAGAGACATGACGAGAGACACGACGAGACCGGACTGAGAGACATGACGAGAGACACGACGAGACCGGACTGAGAGACACGACGAGAGACACGACGAGACCGGACTGAGAGACATGACGAGAGACACGACGAGACCGGACTGAGAGACATGACGAGAGACACGACGAGACCGGACTGAGAGACACGACGAGAGACACGACGAGACCGGACTGAGAGACATGACGAGAGACACGACGAGACCGGACTGAGAGACATGACGAGAGACACGACGAGACCGGACTGAGAGACACGACGAGAGACACGACGAGACCGGACTGAGAGACATGACGAGAGACACGACGAGACCGGACTGAGAGACACGACGAGAGACACGACGAGACCGGACTGAGAGACATGACAAGAGACACGACGAGACCGGACTGAGAGACACGACGAGACCGGACTGAGAGACACGACGAGAGACACGACGAGACTGGACTGAGAGACACGACGAGACCGGACTGAGAGACATGTCCGTCTCGTCTGACGTTGAGTCTTTCTCGTGTCTCTTTGTGTCTTTTTGTGTTTGTCTTATCTCAAGGAAATTGAATCGAACGCAACTGGATTTGGTTTTTGTCTTGAAGACGTTTCACCTCTCATCCAAGAGGTGAAACGTCTTCAAGACAAAAACCAAATCCAGTTGCGTTCGATTCAGTTTCCTTGAGATCACCTTCAATAGTGTAAAATAATAAAAGGCTTTTCTTACTATGTTCTGATATAGAACTGATCGAAATGATCATTCATTAATAGAGAAACTGATCGATGGATTGAAACCACAACCCTCCAACAACCAGAGTTCATCAGGACGAACAGACGTGTTGTTTTACTCATCCTGCCGTGTTTCCTTCGGTTTCCTGTCCGTCAGCTCGTCTTTAATCACAGAAACGTTTCTGTTTTTAAACCCAAATCCTGTTTCTGCTGTAAAAATAAATCTGATGCCGTCTCTCTGTGTTTCACGCTCTGTCACTTCCTCCCGTCTCGTCCTCGCACCTCCGCCGGCCGGCTTTAATTAAAATAATGGCAGCTCGGTCCGCACACTCGGGGGATAACATCAGCTCTGACAGCGCCAGTCAATTCTCATTTAGGAGATTACACGCCCGCACTCAGGATGTGAGTCGCGACGCCGCGGCAGCTCGGCCCGAGCGTCAGCGCCAACAGGTCCGGACAGCGGCTGAAAATGTCACTGTAATCAAACGCTGATGTGTCGGTGGAGATCGATGGAGGACCTGCTGGGGTTGAGTCGCAGTGACAGGTCGAACCGCCGACCTGAGCTGCGAACGCTCGCTGGAGCGATAACTGAAGAGGAGAGCAACGGCGTCGAGTCGAGGCGATCGATGGACGGGTCGTGATCCACACCCTCCCGTCTCCGTCGGTCCGGCTCGTCTGAAGGTAAACCAGGTGACGGCTCGTTGATATAAAGTGATGTGGATCCCAGCAGGCCGACACGTTTGATTTAGCTCCGACCTCGACTTTACGTTTCCATGAAGCGTCTGGAGGAGACGTTTCTGTGAGAGCAGACGGTCACGTATTGATCGTCGATATAGCAGCCAATAAGATATGATTGAGTTCTTTAAACATCATTGTGTCTCTGCACTGGTTGTCTTTTAACGCTGGTGAAGACGTATATTTGATGTGTTTGATGTGAAGATAAGATCGTCAGTTTAGTCCCACGATGGTGAAGTTTGCATCATGACAGCAGGAGATAGCAGAAGAAGAAAGCATCAATCAGAACAGAACATGAGTAAAAAGAAACAGTCCGAACAATGAAAACTAAATAAATAAGAAACAAAACACACACATTTGTAATGAAACTTTAAGGATACTTTGTGTATTCGTCCTCCAGGAAACTCCTCCACAAATCACCTTGAAACTGTAGCTGGTCATTCTCAGAGGGCTGCGTACGCCTCGGTCCGGAAGTGGTCGTTGGGATGTTGCTGGTTAGCATCAGTTAGCTTAGTTACATTAGCAACAAGTGAAGCTATCGATCCAGAGTTGAGGCGGAGCAGCTGGACGACTCCAGGAAACACTTCCCCCGTTAAAATACGACTTATTTTATCACCCAAATCGGTGAATAAAGTTATAAAGTTGTCCTTCTTTTTAAATCCATGGAAACCTTTTATTGGGCGAAAAGTTAGTACACGCCCACAAGTGCAGGATGAGTCATCAACATTTATTTATTTTGAATCAGTTGTGTTTTTTTTCTTACGTTGTGAGATATCTTAAGACGTTCAGCGTCAGGGTTAACTGAGCTAACAGTCGGGAGCAGCCAGCAGTTACCCCGAATGCCGCCACCTGTTTGCTCTATTTGAACGTAATGCACCTTTACAGCGAGGCCGGTGGACAGGTGTGAGGAGCGTCCTCCTCCGGGAGTCGATCCGAGCACAGCGAGGACGAACAGACAGAAGGACAGAACGATCTGCTGAGCTGGCTGCCACACACACACAGCAGGACGTTTCCAGGAAGCACACACACACACACACACACACACACACACACACACACAGAGTGTGTGTGTGTGTGTGTGTGTGTGACAGTCTGAACGCTGTGTGCAGCAGTTTTCATGGGATCAGATTAAAGAGGAGGATCAAGACCTTCAGGGAGGAATCCTCCTGTGATCCTCCTGCACACCTTCCAGGAAATTAACCCTGTGAGCTGGGTCCAAACCCACCACGTTCCCTCTGCAGTGTGTACTGATCATCTATCATCCCATCTCGTTGTGTCTAAAAGGAAAGAGGCTGAAGACGGCTGGGTCATTCCATGAAATCGGTGCCTTTTCAACTTTGAAAAGTTAAAATTTAAATTATATTTAATTGCTATTTTTTCAGTAGCCAGGAATTAAAGACAGTTTAAAATGACAAGAAATTATATTGTGCCATCTCAGCTACGGAATTTCATATTTTATAACTGTTTTAGTCAAGTCCTGTTACTGGAAAGGTAACAGGGTTGACAGTAACAGGGTTGACCAATTCAAGCTAATTTGCCCATTGCTAGCTAAAACAAATGTTAGCTAAAGCACATGCTATGTGCTTTGAAAGGAAATTACATGTACATATTGATTATATTATGAGAAATAAATAATTGTTTGGATTTATATGTTAAAAAATGGTAACAGGGTTGACGTTGTATGCTTGTCCCCCTGGTTCAACCTTGAAAAAACATCAAAAATAGCACATCAGAGATGAGCAGACACTTACTTGTCACTGAGCTGTTAGCATCCTGGTTCAGAGATGATGCAACCTCCTGTAAATCATGTCAAATCTAGAATGTACCGTTATTTTGATAGGGTTTTTTGGTTAGGGTAACAGGGTTGACATAAAATTAGGGGACACCGATAAATTGGTAAATATTTATTACAGTTGATATATATTTTTACCAAAAACACTGTTTCACAATAAGATCATACTTAAAACAATATGTAAATGTGAACATTTTAACATTTTGCCAACATTTTACAAATTAAAAGTCCTGCTGACGTACAACAACAACAGTGAGGGACAGGCCAAAAACCTCACCCTCATCAGCTTAAAAATCATTTTTATTATTTAAAATAATATTTAATTGATTTTAATTTGATGTTTTATTGAGGAGAGAAGACATGGTAATGTTATATTTTCAAATTACATCTTTGTTTGTTGTTACTGTAATTTTATGACTGATAATTTCTTGGGGACACAAAAGGCACCGATCTCATGGAATGACCCAGCTGACGTCACGTGACTGAGGCTGACGACCCGACCCAAAGTTTAAAGAATCTGCTGACTGGAAGGTTTGATACCTGTGATATCGTCTACAAACACAGCATCATGTCTTACAGGAAGTCTAATATTAATAATAATAATAATAATAATGTTCTCTCAGTCTGTTGGTTCGTCTCTTTCAGCTGACTCAACCATCTCTGCTTAGTCAACGTGTTTGGCGTCGCTTCACGCTCCTGATTGGGTTTCCTGCCTTCGAGGCTCCCTGCATCTTTTTTATCCGGGTCGTCGTAGCGTCCGGCGGAGCAGAGCGAGGTGTCCTTGAGCGACACCCGATCCTTTTTATCTCTTGCCATAAATCCTCGCCGTTCTCCGTCCAGTTCCCCGACATCGTTTGAGCTAAACTGAGCGTCTCGTAACCCGAGGCGGCGCTGGGAGCGTGTCGTGTAGCTGCAGAGGTTAAGGCAGCGCTGACCCCCCTTCGGTCTAAATATAACCGACTCACGGCTGGTTTACATGAGCGCAGGCCAGGCGGCTCTGATTACCACGACACCCGACACAGGGCACGCACACCGGGCCATGTGCTCCGGGCTGCAGCAAAACACACTTTCACATTTACACACCAGCAGGCATTTAACGAAACGAGGAATCAGCGCACTGATGTGACGCCGACGGAGAAACAAGCCCAGACATGTCTGAGCATCACTGAGACGCCGCGCCACGCCAAACCTCCGCTCACATTCAGGAATTTAACTCACGCTTTAATCAGCGACTGACTCAGAAGCTGATGCTGCTGCCAGAAGAGCCACACAAACACTCAGTGCTGGAGACGATACAACATCCTCAAAACTTTCCAGCTGCTCTGATTTCCTGTGTGCAGTGCATTGTGGGACTGTGGGAAAACTGTTCAGCATCACTAAATATAACTCACACACACAAAACAAATCAGGCTCAACATGTGAAGAGAAATCGCTTTGTTTTTGTTGTTGAGCAGCAGAATTAACTGTGTGATCTGCGTCACCAGGAGGCGCTCTGTCAAAAAGAAATACAAGATGTCAGCTGACTGTTGTGTGGAGAGAGTCGGCGCTGATCCAGACCTTCTGGAGGAATAAACACCTGGAGTCTCATCAGATTCTGCTCTGATCCGGAGCCGCTGACCGACGGGAGGAGAGCCCAGAGATTAGCTTTTAACTTCTGGGATTAAAAAAAGTATAAATATGAGAAATATTCTCGCCATCCTGAAATATAAAGACAAATAAAAGTTCTTGTGAGCAGCAGATCGAAGCTCTTCTGTGATTATGTTTGGTAGAAAGATCAGGAAAGATACTTAGACGCAGGAAGTCCACGGGTTGCACGTACGTTACGGAACGGATCCGCTGCGGTTTTGCTCCATCGTCGACCTCCACCGGCTGTCGGACAGCTGGAGACCTGAGGAGTTCCCACGATAATTACAGAATCATTCGTGACCACAGTTATACGTAAGTCAAACACAGGAGATACAGGAGATACAGCTCTGCTTCTGTGGGGGATCAGAGACGGACCGAACACGGACCTGGTGGAAGTTCAGGGATACGACTCGATCAACTCCGACTGCTCACTTCACTTCACGAGCGTCCAAACGCTCAGCTGACGACCGCTGGAGACTTTCATGTTGTGCGTCTGTGTTTCTTCATTTATTCATTGATGTGTGTTTACTGTTTTTAGGCAGCTCGGCTTTAAGGAATGTGGACAGAATGTGGCTGAGAGGCCTGATTTAGGAAAAGAAGATAATACATCAGCGTCTCCTCCGTGGTGGTAAAGTAGGACAGAGCACAACAACAGGTCGACCGTCTGTTTACTGGAGGAACCTCAGAGGAACGCCACATTAAAACCATTTCAAAAACCATCTTTGTATCTGAGGGCTCTTATTTTGTTAACCCTCAGCTTGGCTAAAAAGGGGTGTGGCCTATCAGATACAGGAGCTTAACCTCTTCGTCGTACACTCGCTGTTCGGTCCGGTTCAGGAAAACATCGTTCTGTAACTTAAGTGACGTCACTTCTCTGCGTCACTGAGTTAAAATATCTCACCGTTGACTTTTGGTTTCAGCAGCAGCCTTCTGATTGGACGTCCTGTTTAGACCACGACTTGTTACCATGGCAACTAGAGGCCGTCGTCTACATCTAGGAAACGTTAATATCTTAAAAGCTGCTCGCACAGTCGACTGTTACAGTTGTTTTTTCTGAGGGAAGACGGGCTGGTCTGCAGCCATGTTCACGTCCAAACACAGTTTTACTGTACTTAAATTAAGCTAGCTCAGCTGCTGTTGCTACGTGTTAGCTGAGCAGAGAAGAGATGCTCAGTGAGAGTCAACCTGCTCACATACGGCAAATTGTTACTTAAAAACTCCTTTAAAAAACTTTTTAAAAACATTTTCGGGATGTTCTGGTGAACGTTGAAGTGTTTTGAGAAGTGCTGCCGTGGGGGATCAGAAACGGGCCGGACACGGACCTGGTGTCATTGAAGGTAAGACTACGACGGCTCACTTCACTTCATGAACCTCCAAACGTTCTTATTTTAAAATGAGGATAATCTTGAGAATAAAAGCTTTTAAATGACTGAGTAACTGGGGGCTTTTATTGTGAAGAAGTTACAGGAAGTGAAAGGTGTTTGTAGCTGTATTTGAGTAGCGGAGCTGCTTTGTTGACTCTTCAGTTCAACCTGTCCGTAAAAAAAACACCTACAGACTAAAACAGAGATGTAAAAATGACGTTGTGCGTGCAAACACAGTTTTACTGTACCTAAATTAAGCTAGCTCAGCTGCTGTTGCTACATGTTAGCTGAGCGGAGAAGAGATGCTCGATGAGAGGTCAACCTGCTCACATACGGCAAATTGTTCCTTAAAAACTCCTTTAAAACACTTTGTTAAAACATTTTGGGGACGTTCTGGTGAACGTTGAAGTTTTTTGAGAAGTGCTGCCGTGGGGGATCAGAATACGGGCCGGACACGGACCTGGTGTCATTGAAGGTAAGACTACGACGGCTCACTTCACTTCATGAACCTCCAAACGTTCTTTTTTAAAATTGAGGATAATCTTTGAAAGGGAGGACGTCTTTCAAAAGCAGGAAACATTTGGAAGCTGAGGACATTTTGAGTTTGTCACAACATTTCTGTTAAGTGAGGACCGTTAAGAACATTTCGTCCTCTCCGCGTCAGATTGAAGACTCGCAGGGTCGAGGTCGTTATAAGGTTCAGATTCAGGTTAGAGGCTAACAAATGTTTTAAATGTCAGCGCAGAGGTTTGAATGTGTGTGTGTGTGTGTAAAGGGTAAAAGCGGTCCTGGGTTTCACCGGGTCGGGCTTCAGATGTGTGCTTTAAATAGAATTTCATGTATCCAGAAAAAGCCGTTCACACACACACACACACACACACACACACACACACAGTCAGGTGTTGGGAACATATGTGTGGTTTTATCTCTATACTTGTACTGAGAGTGTAAGAATAGACACCAAGTCTACCCAGCAACCCCCTCTGCTCTGTGTGTGTGTGTGTGTGTGTGTGTGTGTGTTCAGGTGGGAGGGTGGTGATGTAGGTGAGTTGTGTGTCTCCACTCGGTCAAGACCAACATGTGATTCCTCTTGTGAATATTAAAGGAACAGATCACAAAGTTCTGTCCTTGTTTCTTACCCCTGAATTCCACCTGGTCCGTGTTCGGCCCGTCTCTGATCCACCACGGAAGCGGAGCTGACCGTCTCTCCCTTCTCGAATCGATACTGAGCTCACGTCTGTGCAGGAAACCTGAGAGAGAGACGTCTTTAAACGTCCGTGTGTTCAGATCTCAGGACGTCTGCAGCTTCTGACTGAATCTCTTCAGTTTCTCTGTAGTTTTGTTTGTGTTTCACTGCTTCCTGTGTCGTGTTCAGTCGCTGCGGCTGAAAACACAACGTTTCCTGTGCTGCTGCTCCACAATAAAAGCTTTTAAATGACTGAATAACTGGGGGCTTTTATTGTGAAGAAGCTACAGGACATGAAAGGTGTTTGTAGCTGTATTTGAGTTGACAGCTGCTTTGTTGACTCTTCAGTTCAACCTGTCCGTAAAAAAAAACACCTACAGACGAAAACAGAGATGTAAAAATGATGTTTTACGTGTTAACTGAAGAACTGAAGTGTTTCTGTCGGCTGGGATGAAAACTTCTTCTGTGTTTTGATGCTTCTGGTCTGTTAAAGCTCAGTTGGTTTAAGCCCTCACCTTGCTGCAGGGCTGTACAGGTGTACTCCAGGACGCTGTGACATCACTGGGTGTAGCCCTCAGCCTGGTGTTCAGTTTCTCTTCGAACAAAGACATCACAGCGGATCTTCTGTTCGCTCAAATCCCTGAAAAGCGTCCGAGCCTCCGGTGTTTTTCCTCGTCTTCAGCGTAAGTTAAAAATGGAACCGGACTCAGAAAGCATCTCGGTGTGAGCACAAAGTCAAATATGCACAAACACAGGGAGGCTTCAGAGCTCCCAAACATCCATATTTAGAGCAATTTAAATCCCATTTGCGGAGCGTCTGAACCCGGACTGCGAGGCCGCTCCGCCCCTCGGTGGAGGCTGCTGGCTGCCGGTGAAAGTAGGTCGACCACAGTGGAAGCTTGGCTTCCCTCCTCATAGACGCTTCCTCACTTTGGGTTTTCTCTGCAGGAGGAAAAAGCTGCCTCAGTGAGCGTGGCACGCTCACTGAGGCAGCTTTTTCCTCCTGCAGAGAAAACCCAAAGTGAGGAAGCGAGAGGAAAGAGAAAACACGGCGTGGGCACGAGGCCCTGAGCGATCGAGTGGTTTTTATTTACTTCAGTGAAAATCCTGCAGAGAGTCTGTCCATCTCAGTCCATGTGTCTGCAACAACTTTATTAAAGAGCACATTCAAACACTGACAGAAACTCTGCAGGTCAACAGAATAAAAGCTGAGGAGAAGTTCCTCCATCTTCATCTCTGTCAGCATTACACAGGGTTTGTTTGGTAACGAGAACAAACGTTTATCGGAGAGGAACTTAAAGAACGTAAGACAAACGTTTTCAGAACAGAACCACCCGACAGTGGAGGTCAGCTCCATCGGGAGGAGGAGAGGAGGACTTTATATCATCGGGAGGAGGAGAGGAGGACTTTATATCATCAGGAGGAGGAGAGGAGGACTTTATATCATCAGGAGGAGAGGAGGACTTTATATCATCAGGAGGAGGAGAGGAGGACTTTATATCATCAGGAGGAGGAGAGGAGGACTTTATATCATCAGGAGGAGAGGAGGACTTTATATCATCAGGAGGAGAGGAGGACTTTATATCATTAGGAGGAGGAGAGGAGGACTTTATATCATCAGGAGGAGGAGAGGAGGACTTTATATCATCGGGAGGAGGAGAGGAGGACTTTATATCATCGGGAGGAGGAGAGGAGGACTTTATATCATCAGGAGGAGGAGGAGGACTTTATATCATCAGGAGGAGGAGAGGAGGACTTTATATCATCGGGAGGAGGAGAGGAGGACTTTATATCATCAGGAGGAGGAGAGGAGGACTTTATATCATCAGGAGGAGGAGAGGAGGACTTTATATCATCAGGAGGAGGAGAGGAGGACTTTATATCATCGGGAGGAGGAGAGGAGGACTTTATATCATCAGGAGGAGAGGAGGACTTTATATCATCAGGAGGAGGAGAGGAGGACTTTATATCATCAGGAGGAGAGGAGGACTTTATATCATCAGGAGGAGGAGAGGAGGACTTTATATCATCAGGAGGAGGAGAGGAGGACTTTATATCATCAGGAGGAGGAGAGGAGGACTTTATATCATGAACTGTTCCCGTCATAAGAAAAGACAAAATTATATTCTAAAATAATACGACTATTTTTATAATTTGCCTTTTCTACAGCCCGCTCATCCCTCCTCCTCCTCCTCCTCCTCCTCCTCCTCCTCCATCTCTCTCTCTTGGCAGAGCTCCCAGGCTCAAACATCCCCCCTCACAAATATGTACTCCCCCTCTTCCTCCCCCTCTTCCTCCTCCTCCACCTCCTCCTCCCCCTCAACCACCACCGCCACCATCTAAACATATCCTGCCCCTGGCCCGCCGGATAACTTTCCATGAGGCTGTGACTGACACCGAAGAGTTTTTCCCCTTCCCACAAAACCTGATCCCATCCCCGACCGAGGGGGAGGAGGAGGAGGAGGAGGAGGAGGGAGCAGCTCCTCCATGAATCATGGCTGAGAACCAGATGTTTGCAGCGAACAGCGACGGAGGGACAGAAACCTCTGCCTGCTCCTGTGGGGATTTCTGCTGCCATGCTCAGGCTGTTATTAGTGATCTGGGGTTTTTTTAGCTTGGGAAGAAAAGATGGAGCTGCGAGGGTGGTGCTGGGAGTCCTGCTGCCCCGCCTGTGGGAGAGGTGGATGAATTAAAGGACAGGATCAGGTGGATCAGCGCCTCCTGCTGCTGCTGGTTCTGCTCCCAGATGAACTTCTAAATGTAGCCGCTGTTGGGCAGTTAGCTCGGTTAGCTACGCAGCTAGTTAAGCGGGTCATTCCATGAAATCGGTGCCTTTTCAACTTTGAAAAGTTAAAATTTAAATTATATTTAATTGCTATTTTTTCAGTAGCCAGGAATTAAAGACAGTTTAAAATGACAAGAAATTATATTGTGCCATCTCAGCTATGGAATTTCATATTTTATAACTGTTTTAGTCAAGTCTGTTACTGGAAAGGTAACAGGGTTGACAGTAACAGGGTTGACCATTTCAAGCTAATTTGCCCATTGCTAGCTAAAACAAATGTTAGCTAAAGCACATGCTATGTACTTTGAAAGGAAATTACATGTACATATTGATTATATTATGAGAAATAAATAATTGTTTGGATTTATATGTTAAAAAATGGTAACAGGGTTGACGTTGTATGCTTGTCCCCCTGGTTCAACCTTGAAAAAACATCAAAAATAGCACATCAGAGATGAGCAAAACTTACTTGTCACTGAGCTGTTAGCATCCTGGTTCAGAGATGATGCAACCTCCTGTAAATCATGTCAAATCTGGAATGTACCGTTATTTTGATAGGGTTTTTTGGTTAGGGTAACAGGGTTGACATAAAATTAGGGGACACCGATAAATTGGTAAATATTTATTACAATTAATATATATTTTTACCAAAAACACTGTTTCACAATAAGATCATACTTAAAACAATATGTAAATGTGAACATTTTAACATTTTGCCAACATTTTACAAATTAAAAGTCCTGCTGACGTACAACAACAACAGTGAGGGACAGGCCAAAAACCTCACCCTCATCAGCTTAAAAATCATTTTTATCATTTAAAATAATATTTAATTGATTTTAATTTGATGTTTTATTGAGGAGAGAAGACATGGTAATGTTATATTTTCAAATTACATCTTTGTTTGTTGTTACTGTAATTTTATGACTGATAATTTCTTGGGGACACAAAAGGCACCGATTTCATGGAATGACCCAAGCGTCAACGTAGCGGTCGTATCTGCTGACCTAAGCTCAGCTGTGGTCAAAGGCTGCGACGGCCCCGACCCGAACTCTACAGGTGAGCTCTGATCAGAACCCAGCGACAGCTCGCTCCCTACCTGCACACAGGAAACATGTCAATATGCTGGAACAGACTCCAGCAGACGTTTCATGGGAACAAAACTGTCTGACGGAGCCAAAAAAACAAGAAAGCACAAACACAACAGGCAACGTGACGGAGAACGAGTCCAAACGGGCCGGTTCAGACACAAGGCAGGGCTGGAGAGGGGACAGGTGAGCAGGACAGGGAGGTCTGAAGTGACAGGAGAGGGTTTAACCATGAGCACGAGCTGGATCATGAACAAACAACTTTAAAGGAACAGTTCACCAAAAGATGAAAATTCATCACTCTGCTGAACAGCTGAAGCAGCAACAACCCAAACAGCATGACACGTTGTAATCAAAGTCTGCAGAAGCTCCGAGATCCCAAACCCATCTGAGGAGATGTTTCCATCAGCATGGGGGGACGAGTTAATGTCTGAACTGCTCCTTTAATATAAATCTTTATAGTCCTGAGACAGTTTGCTCGGGACTGAAGTGTTTGAAGGACAAAAACAGGAGAGTTAAAACTGACATTCAGCTGCAGTGTGAAACCAAGAAGCAGAGAATTGAGATTATTTTGCGTCTTCCTCCTTTAAGCGTGATGGAAGCAGCCTCCTCCGGTGTGTCGGGGCTTCGCCGGCTGCCGCGGGGTTTGGTTTTCTCTCCTCGCTCGGCTGTGTGGGCTGCAGCTCTTACACAACACGAGACGGGACGAGCAGCGACGCTGCAGCCGGGAGCTGGAGGATATATACAGCCTGAGCCAGGGGCTGCACACACACACACACACACACACACACTCACACACTCACACACAGAGACACACACACGCACACACACACACACACACTCACACACAGAGACACACACACACACACACACACACACACACTGTGGTTAATAGTAGAGCTGTTTGCATGGACGAGTGTGGAGGAGGAATAAAGTCGTATTTCACAGCCTGCAGCAGAAAACAGGAGGAAGCCTTTGATCTGTGAGGACGGAGACGACTTTCAGTTCACAGGCGGCTTACGTAAGACACGCCTGTCCACCACACGCCTGTCCACCACACGTCTGTCCACTACACGCCTGTCCACTACACGCCTGTCCACTACACGTCTGTCCACAACACGTCTGTCCACAACACGTCTGTCCACTACACGTCTGTCCACTACACATCTACGTGAGTACATTGGAATTTCTTCCTGAAAATAAATGTCAGATTTTAGTCTCCGTGATTGTCAACGAGCTGATTTCATTGTCGGGACCAAAGGTTAAAGGTCAGTGGGACCTCATGGCGTCTCATTCTCGTGGAAGCTGGACTGTTTGAATCCTAAATAAAGAGTCGACGCGGTGAAGACGTGTTTGTAGACGATTCTGTGACGTCCTGATTCCTGTGAAGTGATGAGAACGTGACGAGTCTGGTCTCACCTGGTGTCGTGGTGTTGGTGTAAACAGACTGAACTCCTGCAGGTCTCAGCTCGTCGGGTTGTGAGCTTCTGGTGTAAACTGTCGACGGCTCACATGGAGGAGAACATTCAGCTCTTCTTCTGCTGAAATATTTTTGTTTTCATGTTTTCACAGATGGAAAATAAAATGAAGGAACTTCTGTCTAAAGATTCTCCTGCAAAACTTTGTGGTTTTTTTTCCACCAGGAGAGAAAATAATTTAGATCAGACTTTAAACTTCTTCACTTGGCCCTCAGGGCTTCCGTAGATTTTTAAGTTTCAACACAAAGTGTGAAGAAGAATATTTGTGTCTGATTAAGTTTCACATCCATAAATGTTGGTGTGCTGAGAGGAAACATCACGTCAGCCTCCATGAAGCAGCTTTATATTGTTAAATCATCTCTGATCCTGTTTAATGTCTTTACCTGAGCTGATTTCATATATTAACATCAACACCTGACATGTTGTTCCTCTTCTTCATCATCTTCTTCATCATCTTCTTCATCATCTTCTTCATCATCTTCCTCATCCTCTTCTTCATCATCTTCTTTATGTATTTATTTATTTTTATTTTATATATTTTGTATCTTTGTAATCTGAAATAAAGAAAATGTAAAATAGACGCCATCAAACGCTGCTGACGACCTTTAACCCTGTGATACTGTGTGTGTGTGTGTGTGTGTGTGTGTGTGTGTGTGTGTGTGTGTGTGCCTCACACTGACACACAGCCCAGTATGAGTGTGTTATGTAACTGTAATGTACTGACACATGACGTGTGTGTGTGTGTCGTATTATGAAACTGGAACACACTGCCGAGTGTAAACAGCCTCCCACACACACACACACACACACACACACAGCAGCGTTTCATCTGCCGACGACGAGGTGGAAGTGCAGACATGTGTTTGTGATCCGGCAGCAGGTCAGCCGGCCCGGCTCTGATCATTTCACACACACACACACACACACACACACACACACACACACACACACACACACACACACACACAGCAGCTTGCTTCACTTCGCTCTGTGAGGACGGAGCAGGACGTTTCAGACGGACATCAAACGGCAGCGGCTGCTCCGTGTTTGACCTCCTCCGCCTTGTGTTTCTGGGCCGCACCGCCCCGATTGGCTGCTGGACCGGCGCCCTTTGACCCCCACACTTCCTGCCCTCTGTGGGCTCTGAGCTGCACTGACCAAGAGGCTGCTGGGAAATTCTCACAGTCACATCGGTGAAAGACAGATTGATGTGTTCGGCTGTCACACATCGAGCGCGACAACATCGAGCTGCAGAGAAAATACGTCTTTTTGAAAATCTCTGTCGACAAAGGAAGCTCGTCAACCAAAACAGGAAGAGGCATCATTTACCCCGGTCACTATCTTCAGGTAACGGTGGAACGACTGTGGAAGCTACACTGCAGAAGAAAAAGAAGGAGAGTGATAGAAACGGAGGTGAAACAAGAGTGAACAGATGGAGACGCTCGGGTGTCGTGTCAAATTCTGATCCCTTGTTGATTTGTGTTTCCTCTCACCAGACGGAAGAGGAAGAAGAACGTCTTGGTTTGACGTCATGAGATGAAGGAGCATCTACAGCTCGTCAGTTCTTCCTCCTCTTCTCGAGAATAAAACGACGTCCTCTGGGAACAGAGCGTCTCGTCCTTCATCGCACTCAGGTGACTGTCAGGTGACTCTCATCATCGCCGAGACCAACAGGAAGTCAGAGCGAAGGTGCTGTCACATTTCTTCTCTGCTTTTTTTTTTTAATCAGTTGACACTCTCACCCTCGTCATCCTCTCTGTCACTTAAAATCCAGTTTGGGGATTTGAGAAAGAAAAAAAAAATCCTTCTGTGGGAGTTTAATCAATTTAATGTTTTTTTTTGTTTTTTCCATCGCGGATGAAAAGAGGAGGATTTCTGTGCCCCAGTTCACAGTGATATCAGAGCCGGGAGGGGGAGGGAAAGAAGGGATGGAGGGAGGAGGTGGAGGAGGAGGAGGAGGAGGAGGAGGAGGAGGAGGAGGATTTTGAGATGATTTCATCCATCATGTGAACTGTGGCCAACAAAGGATGCTGGCACTCCCTGACATGGGCGTCTAAAAATAGGCGGCAGCGGGGCGTGGTGACGGAGGACGACATTAATCATGCAGAAGAAGAAGAAGAAGAAGAAGAAGAAGAAGAAAGATCTCGATCTGCAATCCTCCAGAGGACAGAAACATGGATCTGATGATGAAGAGGAATATCTGATCAGTGTTGGCGCCCAGGTGTGGTGATGGTGGGCGGGGCCTCTCCGCTGGCGCACAAAACACTGTGGAAAATATAATCATTTGATTTCCGGATGTTTGTGAACGCACCGTCTGCTCAAACTGATCCACAACATCACCAGACTCCCTTTAAAAAATGCACCATTTTGAGAGCTGTGGAGTGAAGCCGCTGCGTATTTCAAGTCGTTCGTGCCGTCATGTATGTTTGGCATCAAACACAAAACATAAAGGGAGACGCTTCATCTTTAAAGGAACAGTCCCCCGCTTCTTCATGTGTCTTGTCGCTATGACGACATCTATATCTTGATTGATATTGATCCTCTGTGGTTTACTATCTGTTGTGGGTGATGACATCATCCATAGGAGACAGAAATACAATAAATATTATCACCAAGGCAGAGAGTGTCAAGTAGGCTGGTAGAGGACGTGGAGGAAGGATCCAGATGCACAGACGGGAAGCGAGATCAAAGTTGCGGGTTCAAAAATGGAATTTTAAATTTCTTACCAAGGCACCAAAAACATGGACACGACGTGAAGACAATTAATGACCAGACACAGACAGAACAAAAACCAAGACTTAAATACATGACAAATGAGGGAACGAGAAACAGGCGAGACACGAGAGGGCAGGTGCACGTAATCAGAACAGAACCGGGGAAGACGAGACATGAGACAAGACTACAAAATAAAACAGGAAGTGACCAGAACTAAAAACATGAAACTTGACGAGACAAAAACACAGAACGTGACAGAGAGAAAGAAAAAGAGCCACGGTGACGTCACCAGCCTTTCTGCTGAGAGACTTCCAACTCGGAGTGCGAGAAGAAAATGTTTCCATGATCGATTTATTCTCCTGACAGTCGACAGCGTTCACATCAGGAAAACGAGAATAAAGATCGACTGTGAAACAGCTTATACTTCTGTTTCTTGATCGGCGGCGACCTCCAGTGGTTGTAGTAATTATCATGGCAGCACAGGAGGAAGACGGATGAAGTAGCGTAAAGATCGAAAATTTATTTCAATGCATTAACATATTTAAGTTACGTAACGAGACGTCTGCGTCTGTACGAAGGTCCGGTCACATTGTTTTCGGGAGCAGATTATTGTGAGAAATTAGGCTAAAAGCAAAACACTAGAGAGCATGTTTAGTGAAGAGTGAATCGCTCGTTCACAGCTGACTGGAAACTGTCCGCAGATCTACGAATGAGTTAAATTTGTTGAGTTTGTCCAGAAGAAATCCAGCCGAGCCACGTAACGTGTTCGTCAGCTGTTATGCGAACGCGAACGCTGCGGATGATTAATTTGGGAAAAGCCTGTGTGACTTTTAAACACATCTGTTCTTCCCGAGCAGCCAATTAAAATCTGTCTCTTTACGTTCCGTCTGAATCCGGGCAGAGAGACACGCCGACTGACGACACGCCCTCGTTAGGAGATCAAACGGCAGAGGATTAGAGGAGAGGTGAGGCCCGAGCCGTCTGGAAGTCTCCGAGGGTTTGTGGACTGTGGTGTCAGCGAGGTGACGTACAGCTGGAGCTCGACGAGGAGGAGCAGCAGTGTGGAAACCTCATGACTCCAATGAAAATAACCCAGACTATAAATCCTGTTTTCCACTTGGTTTTTTTCTGCCCCTCTCTGGAACAGGAGCAGGGGAGGAAATAAAATGTGTGTCCTTGTTTCGGAGCAGCGCTGACCTGATTTTCTCTGCCTCCACACTGCCTGCATTTATCCTCCTGCTATCAGCTGACTGCCAGTCAGACGGGGAATCTCTTCCCCAGACACGCGCCTCCTCATCTGGATGTTAATCCGCTGCGTCCTCCTCTCTGGGGGGCACGAATCTGCAGTTCAGCCTCGCAGGGGTGAAACTGTTTAGTCTGAGCTCTGGTTCTCCACAGGGACGTTTGTAAAGACCTGCGTCACACACACGCACACACACACACACACACACACACACAGGAACACACACACACACATGCACGGTCACGTACGTCACCTGGTGTAAACAGTTTGAGATCTGCAGCGTTGGCAGGTTGGCGCCGGGCGGGAGTGAAGCTGCTGTACGACTAACCACAGCCTGACCCTGCACACACATTCACAGTGGACTTTGTCTCAATAACAGCCCTCGACACACACACACACACACACACACACACAGATATTGCCACACGGTCGATGTTGTAACTCTCAGATAAGATTGTCTTTATTTCTCAGAGGAAAGGTCGCCTGGTCGCACAAACGAAGCTGCAGAAACAAGACGACAAAGACTCTGTTCACACCTGGTGTCAACATCCGTCCTCAGTGGTCTCATCACAGCTGGACAGCTGTAGGTACAGGTGTGAATGAGACGCACTGAGGACGCGTTAGAGATCCGATCACTCGGAACACATTAACAGGTGGTCTGGGCCACATGTGACCGTGAAGAAGAGGAAGAAGAAGAAGCCACAACAACATGCAGAATGGATCACACAGCTGTCAATGTTAGCAGCAGATGTTTGTGAACACACTGAACCACAACATCACCAGACTCCCTTTACAAATGTGGTCATTTTAAGAGTTGTTGAGTTAAAACAAACTTTCTAACGTAGTGAAACTGTGTCTCTGACAGATTCTAACTGGTTGTGTCCTTGTTGTAAATTCAGCATTAAATCAGAAGCTGAAGTTGTTTGTCTCCTTGTACAAAGTGTCAGTTTGTGGCAGCATGTCTGTACCAGCCTGTCTGCTTCTGTGTCTAAAGTGCTAAAGTCTTACCTGCCAACACTGATCAGCTGTTTGAACACACTGTTTACACTGATGTCACCATTTACACTCCATTTATGAAAGCAGAAACATGTTATTGATCTAAACATGTCACATGTTACAAAGACACTAAACAGGAACAATATAGGCTCCTTCTTTGTCCCCGTGGAGAAAGTCCCCAGACTCCCTTAACAAATGTGTCAGTTTAGTGAGTTGTTGAGTTGGAGACACTTTATAAACTCTGTGAAACTCTGTCTCTGACTCATTCTGCATTATTTGGACCTTCTTGTAAATTCAGCAAATGTTCTACATGAACTTCTGTCTGTCTTTGTGTCTGTTTGTCTCAGTGATGGACGAGTTTATTTGCATATAGAGCGAAGAGGCTGGATCTGATCTGACGGATGTTCACACCAGGTCTGGACGGAGATGTTGTAATTTGAGATATATTGTAAGTCAAGTGTTTCTATTTTCTCTCTTCCAGTTGAATCCTTTATCTAAATCTCTACTCGTCTCCGTCTCATGTTGACAGGATTTAGCGCTGTGCGAGGCCTCGGGGCGACACTGTGACTCTCTGATGCACAAATGACATAAACTGATTTTATCTTTCGCTCGTGAAAGTGCAGATAAGAGGCGGCGCGCTGACGTCAGCACACAGATCAAATATAGCAGCGTCCTGCGGGGAGGCGGACCGGTTCAAAGGTTGGACCTCGATTCTGGAAACAAGCCAAATATTGAGCAAGCCGAGTTGAAAGTGCTGAGCAGCTGTTACACATTTACCAGAAGACGGTTGGCAGGGAAGCAGCTCCTTCCTTCTCCGCGCTGCTGCGGGGGATATTTAATTACAAAGCAGATCTGAGGAGGACGATCCGGGCCCCCCAACACGTCTGAGCGCCCGGCTCCGCCCTGCGCGGCACAGACCACACTGTATTTAAAAGCTAACGCTCAAAGCCGAGGCTAAACAGAGGGGCCGGAAGGATGGGAGCGCTCGTCTTTAAAGAGCAGATCCCTGAGACGTTTGCCAAAAAGCAGATGAAACAACGAGGCTTAGGGGGAGAGGAAGAGAGAACCGCTGCCAGAACCTGACGCTCCAAACACCGGATGAATGACAGGTTCTGTCTCTGCGAGCGCTCTTTCATCAAAAATTAAAGCGAGCAAGAAAAAAAGACATGAAACAGAAGCCGGGATTGATCCGAATTATAAGAACTAGAAGCCTGATCTCGGCAGAACAGACGGACGCGTGTGAGAACAGCTCGCCGTGTCCGAGGCCTCCAGAGTCCGTCGGATCAGAACCGGCGTGATGACGTCACCTCATTAACATGTGCAGAGCTACTGTCACAAACAGAACATAATATTCATGATGATGTTTTCATTAGTGTGAAATCAGCTGATGCTTAGACTCTCCGTCGTCATGGTTACAACCTGAGGTGGGAAGTAACCGAGTACAAATACTTCATTACTGTACTTCAGTACATGTTTCATGTCTCTGTGTCTTCTGAACACAAACATCTGAACGTTCTGCTCCTCACAGCTTCAGAACAGCCTCGGTACTTTTTAGTAAAAATTAAATCAGTTTGTCTGAAGGAGAAATGATGCATCGTGTAATAATAATAAAGTTTGCTTCACTGTCAGCTGTATTCTTGAACATATTGTGCATATATCTCTGGTGATTTCTGTTTGAAAAGCTGATATTTCCACCCTGCAGCTGCGTCGGAAATGTACCTTTCTGACATTTTATCAGGAAACCTTTCAGGTGACCTTTCTGCTGAGATGTGTATCTGCAGACAGTCGGCGGGCTCAGACACAGCTGCTGACTCACTGCAGTGGAAACAGATCTGCACCCAAACAACCAGAGATCATCCACATCTTCTCCTCTCACTTCTGCTTCTCTTCTTTTTCTCGATGCATGTAAAGAAGATCAGGAGCGACAGTCTTTCCTTTCGTCTCCTCTGACTGTGTTTCCAGCCGACAGATGCTGCAGCGCGGAGCTTCCTGCCTGTTTTATCTCTGCAGGTCTGATGTGATCGATATCAGATTCGCTCGGCTCCGTCTGCCGCGTAATAAAACCGCCGGCCAGATAAGGTGCACGCTGCCTCTGAACCCTCGTCTCTACTGTAACCCGGCGGCCTGCTGCTGCTCTCAGGTTATAAAGCATCAGCCTGGATAAAAGGGATCGCCTCCCCCCCTCCTCCTCCTCCCCTCCTCCTCCTCCTCCTCCCTCCTTCCTCGCTGTGGCCTTTACTTCCTGCCAGCTCATTGACGTGGCAAATCCAGCGTCCCCTCTGTTTACCTTCTAGCAGGGATATCCAGGCAACAGGGCCGTGGCTCTCGGCGCCGGCTGCTATATTTGGGCCTCCGCTCCGTAAACCTCTTTCCCAGATAAAGAGTCAACACAGCAGCGCGTTCCTTTCTTGGTGCTCGCTGCTGGAGTTCACTGATTAATGGCACAGCAGCCTCGGCCCGCCTCCACGGCTAATTATAGGGAGTGCAGCTGCTGGGCCTGACCCGCCACCACCACCTCCACCTCCACCACCACCTCCACCTCCACCTCCACCTCCACCACCACCACCACCACCACCTCCACCTCCACCTCCACCTCCACCTCCACCACCTCCACCACCTCCTCTCCTCCTCCCGATGATATAAAGTCCTCCTCTCCTCCTGATGATATAAAGTCCTCCTCTCCTCCCGATGATATAAAGTCCTCCTCTCCTCCTCCTGATGATATAAAGTCCTCCTCTCCTCCTGATGATATAAAGTCCTCCTCTCCTCCTCCTGATGATATAAAGTCCTCCTCTCCTCCTCCTGATGATATAAAGTCCTCCTCTCCTCCTCCTGATGATATAAAGTCCTCCTCTCCTCCTCCTGATGATATAAAGTCCTCCTCTCCTCCTCCTGATGATATAAAGTCCTCCTCTCCTCCTGATGATATAAAGTCCTCCTCTCCTCCTCCTGATGATATAAAGTCCTCCTCTCCTCCTGATGATATAAAGTCCTCCTCTCCTCCTCCTGATGATATAAAGTCCTCCTCTCCTCCTGATGATATAAAGTCCTCCTCTCCTCCTCCTGATGATATAAAGTCCTCCTCTCCTCCTCCTGATGATATAAAGTCCTCCTCTCCTCCTCCTGATGATATAAAGTCCTCCTCTCCTCCTCCTGATGATATAAAGTCCTCCTCTCCTCCTCCTGATGATATAAAGTCCTCCTCTCCTCCTCCCGATGATATAAAGTCCTCCTCTCCTCCTCCCGATGATATAAAGTCCTCCTCTCCTCCTCCCGATGATATAAAGTCCTCCTCTCCTCCTCCTGATGATATAAAGTCCTCCTCTCCTCCTGATGATATAAAGTCCTCCTCTCCTCCTCCTGATGATATAAAGTCCTCCTCTCCTCCTCCTGATGATATAAAGTCCTCCTCTCCTCCTCCTGATGATATAAAGTCCTCCTCTCCTCCTCCTGATGATATAAAGTCCTCCTCTCCTCCTCCTGATGATATAAAGTCCTCCTCTCCTCCTCCTGATGATATAAAGTCCTCCTCCATACTGCTTGTTAGCATGTTAGCCTGTTTGCATGTGTTGTTAGCTTTTTAACCTGTTAGCATGTTGTTAGCTTTTTAGTCTGTTAGCATGTTGTTAGCTTTTTAGCCTGTTAGCATGTATACATACATACAGTATTGTATTGCTTTAATCCTGCACGCTGCTGTAGTCGTCTACTTTTTTATTTTTTTACGGTCGCTTCAGTTCAAACTCACTCAGCTTACTGCAATATCCCAAATAATATCCCAGCATGCATTGCAAAAGCACAATGACAGAAGCGTTGGTTGTGTCAGTGTCGTCATGGCCGCTTGCTGTGTGACACTAACAGCAACACAACATTGACTTTACTTCTCATATGTGACCACACGGCTCAGAAAGTGTTTCCTGCAGAACCTGGTGACCCGTTAAAGGAGGCGTCACTCTGCAGTGGAAAAGCCCTCCGGCTCAGAGTTTCCCACCTTGTTAAGTGTGAAATAAATTAAACATGGCCGCCATGGGAACAAGGTCAACCAGGGTGCTTTGGGAGGACAGACTCCTGGTTGAATCTGAGAGGATGGAGTCGGGGTGTGTGCAGTGTTGTCGCTGGCAGCTCGGCTCGGCCCGAACAGCTGAGGTTTGTTGTCGCTGCTCGCCGTGTGTTTGCTGTTTCTCCAGACGCCGAGTTCAAGACGTGTTTCCTCCAGCCTCATCCTGCACTCCGAGGCAGGAAGGAGGAGGAGGAGGGTTCGGAGGGGCGAGCTCTGGGCGAGGGACAGCTGAACAAACAGAGGGAACAGACAGAGAGAGAGAGAGAGGGGGGGGAACAGGAGGGGGAGTTATTCTCCGAGTGTGCCACGTAATTTGAGCGAACCCATTTATCCCGGGCCACTGGCTCTTCGGGCCCTCTGGGTGTTGAGTTTCGTTGACAGATGAAAAGAAATGAGCTGTCTCGGCTGGAATCTGAGGCCGACCTCACGCCAGAGATGAACCGGGCCTGAGCGGGCGAGAGAGAGAGAGAGAGGGAGAGAGGGAGAGGGCGGAGGTCTGGATCTGGTTTAGAGGAGCCGTCTGATTGGCTGGCAGACTTCAAAAGGAGCAGCGGAGCGAGGTTTTAACCCGTGGCAGTGTTTCTGTTGTTGGTTTAAAGGAATGTGAGCAGGAGTCATTCTTCTACTTTCCCTTTCAGTGAGGTCCAACAGCACCAGAACCAAAGAGCCCTGCGCTCTGCAGGGGAACCTCCCGGATACCTTCGAGGGCCCCGAAGCCCAAGAACCAAGATAAACGTTGAATAGAACCCGTCTTTACTCAAAGATCAAAGAAAAGCAGACACTGATTGAAGAGACAGAACTCTGCTGTCAGTCCACACGAGATACTGAATGAAGTATATTACTCTCACGTCCTGTTACACACCGACTCAGAGTACTTTAATTTAATACGTATGTTTTACAAACTCTAATGTTTATTTGACTGCAGCTTCACTCCTCTGTACGTTTAAATACAGAAATACTGAGCCGTCAGTTTCATTTTAAAAGTTGTGCAAAGAAAATGAGACGTGAGTTTAATTAGTTGATGATGATGATGTGAGTTTCTGAACCAGCTGACCAGGTTCTGGTCCGTCTGGAGGATTTGGTTTATAGAGTATTTAGATATTTCCATCATTACTTGTTTTTTGATTCAGTTCTTCCCCATTTAAATCATTTAAATCACATGTTGGCTGAACGATTTTCTTCTCCCAGTTAAGTCGAGGACGTCTGTCAGAGGTCAGCAGCAGAGGTTCTGTCAGTCTGGAGCTCGACCCGGTTCTTCCAGCGGGTCACAGGACAGTTTAAACTCAGTAGAACCAGAACACACGGAGGACTGGGTGTATTCATAAGAACAATATGGGGCCTGGATGCATTCTGAGGTTTGTTTGGCCCCGAAGTCCAAGAACCAAGATAAACGTTGAATAGAACCCGTCTTTACTCAAAGATCAAAGAAAAACAGACACTGATTGAAGACAGAACTCTGCTGTCAGTCCACACGAGATACTGAATGAAGTATATTACTCTCACGTCCTGTTACACACCGACTCAGAGTACTTTAATTTAATACGTATGTTTTAGTAGACAAACAAACTCTAATGTTTATTTGACTGCAGCTTCACTCCTCCTGTACGTTTAAATACTCAGTCACAAATACTGAGCCGTCAGTTTAATTTGAAAAGTCGTGGTATCATGACGGGTAACGTTGTGTTAAAAGATGACAGGTACATATTGAAAATAAAATAAGAACTCAAGAGGATCAATGCTGCCGGAAATGGACAGATTACATAAAAACGACAGGACGATCACAAAGATACTAAAACAGGATCAAACTGTAGAAACATAGTGATCCAACATGTTCCCCTTTTTGATGTTTGTGTTTTGTTTTCTTTGTTTTGTTTTCTGTTTTTTACTTGTATGTATAATGTTTATAGATTGCTATAAGAAAAAAAGGAACAATAAAAAGAAAGTTTAAAAAAAAAGTATGTTTTAGTAGACGAACAAACGCTAATGTTTATTTGACTGCAGCTTCACTCCTCTGTACGTTTAAATACTTGAGCCGTCAGTTTAATTTGAAAAGTCGTGCAAAGAAAATGAGACGTGAGTTTAATTAGTTGATGATGATGATGTGAGTTTCTGAACCAGCTGACCAGGTTCTGGTCCGTCTGGAGGATTTGGTTTATAGAGTATTTAGATGTTTCCATCATTACTTGTTTTTTGATTCAGTTCTTCCCCATTTAAATCATTTAAATCACATGTTGGCTGAACAATTTTCTTCTCCCAGTTGAGTCGAGGACGTCTGTCAGAGGTCAGCAGCAGAGGTTCTGTCAGTCTGGAGCTCGACCCGGTTCTTCCAGCGGGTCACAGGACAGTTTAAACTCACTAGAACCAGAACACACACAACAATATGGATCCTGTATGCGTTCTGAGGTTTGTTCACCTGTAGCAGCTCAGAGTTTAACACCCTGACGACTCTGAACACACAGATCTGTGGAGGAAACACACAGATTTGTTCTGACTGCAGCTGATTCTCTGCTGTATCACACTTTTAATGTGCAGGAAGTAAAACAACGTCTTCTCACCACTTGTTGAATCATCGCTGCTGTTATTTATAGAGCTGAAGTGTTCGAGGTTGATTCATGAAAGAAGTTTAAAGACCTTTTTTAAAAACACTGCATCATTAAAACCTTCATTTTACATGTTTTTATCCTGTTTTTGTTATATTTCCACCCTCCTGTTGCTCTGAGCAGTTTGTTTATCTGCTGTCTGTCAGCTGTAACGTGTCACAAAGTAGTTAAAAATGTGGATTACAGTTTCTCACAGTCCGATGTGACGTCTTCTAAATGCTCGTTTTTAACCCAAAGATCTGAACAGTGATGTGAAACAAAAGGAACCGGCGGGTGGAGGTGCGTCTGAAACCTGACTTTAATAATCAGTGTGAGCAGAGACGTCCTCACAACCAGCCGGGACACATTCAGAGGTCTGCGCCAGCGTCTGCGGAGGCAGGAAGGGGTTAACGTTCGCTCCTCGCCGCCGCTCTGAATGGCGGCTGAAAGCGACGGGGGCCCCGGCATCAACACACAGGCCCCCATTCATCCGCTCGCTGTGTGATCAACCTTGAACAGTGGAAGGCGTGTTATTGCAGCAGAGAGGGGGAGGAGACGGGAGGGGAGGGGGGAGGGGGAGGGGGGAGGACGGTGACTCAGGAATTCCACCGAGGAGCACGTGACCCCTGAGCAAGGCATTTATATCCTCTCTTTCCCCCCCTGCTCTGAGGCCGGGGCCCCGCCACACTGTTGTTTCTCCTCCTGAAGGCAAAAAGCAGCCGAATGTGGCGCCGACAGAGCGACAGAGAGAGAATATCCTCCAGTCACAGCACACAGCCGAGCAGAGCGCCGGCTGAACGTGAAAAATGACAAAATAAACCCGATTTAATCTTCATCCAGATCCTCAGTGACAGGAAGCAGTTTGTCTCTTTGTTGTGGAGCAGGAAGCCTGTTTGGGTTCGTCCCCGCGGGGCCCAAAACACAGCCGGAGGCGTCTCCGTCATCCTGACAGCGTGACACAGCCAGTTATGTGGAGGAACCGGTGACGAGCCGCTGCAGAGCGTAACACTCCCAGAGGGCCGGCGCCCGTGACCTCACGTCTCCTGTGTGTTTTCACTGGAACCAGGGCGTGGGCTCCGTCAACGCCAGCGCCGAGCCGCTGCCAGGAGCCGCTCTCTCTCCGACACAAAGGAGGAGGCTGCCGAGGTGTCAGGTTGCATCAGGAAGTGTTAGTCAGCAGCGTGAGGGAAGGAAAACAGGTCCAGGTGGAGAGAGGCTGGAGCACACGGTCAGAGAGTCGCGTCAACAACACGCCACAACACGGCCCAGCTCCACGCCACGCTATTTATAGGGCCGCCGTTATCTCCAAACACTGGCAGGACACGAGGCCCGGCGGCGAGCGGGCCGGCCCGCCTACGTATGATTTACTGTACAAAACGTTTATGCAACACACTTCTACCCCGGCCTTCACCCCCTCCTCCTCCTCCTCCTCATCCCTCTATCTCTGCTCGACTTCTCCTCCACCCACTCCCTCCCTCCCTCCCTCCCTCTCTCTCTTCCCTGGAAGCTGGTTTGTTCCTGTTGGAAGGTATTGCATCATGACTGAATCACAATCAGGCCGTGACTCTCCCACCAGCTCCTGGCTCGCCCCGCATGGAAAATAAGCAAACCACAGAGACACTGGAGGTATTATTACAAGGTCTGAAACTGTATTTGGCAAGGTTTTTTTTTTAAACAAGTGCATACATGTACAGTTAGAAGCATTTTTTCTTTGTTTTGTTTTGTTTTTTTTTTTATTATTTTTTCGCCAAGTGCTCAGATTAGTCACATTCTATGTTGACAGGACCGTCTGCAGACCTAAAGTACACCGATAGACTGAAAGGAAACAGGTGTGATGGGCAGAGTCTGTCAGGAGCAGAACACACCTGCATCTGCAGAATCAGAGAAACACAATGTATTGAAAAAGAAATCAAAAAAAATGATACAGCCATGTTTTACGAAGTCTACACTTCCCTTGTGTCCAGTATGTACATGTCCGTGAGCTCCTCGGGGGCCTGCTGGGTGATTTATATCGGGTGTGTGTGTTTGACTTCATGTCCTGCTGCTGTTGCCGTAGTCGGATTACAAAAGGAAAGAAGTCCAAGAAAAACCAGCTGGTGAAGGTTCAGGGGTCCCTCTCCTTTTTTACCTTTATGTCCCCGGCCAGTATGGTGGCTATTTCCCCCTGCATGAAGGCCCAGGGCACGTTGGAGCCCACCAGCGGGCACCGCTCGCCGCTGGGGCAGTACACCTCGCCGGTGGCGCCCTGCTGCTTGATGCTCTCCCGGGAGCAGGGGAAGCAGAACTTGTGCGAGGGCACCGACGGGCACTGCACGAAGTGAGTGTCCTCCAGCCGCTCGTGGCACAGAGTGCAGCACAGCGGCACGCTGCCCGGCGGGACGGAAGAGTCTGGAATGCTCTGTGGTGGCGGCGCGTGGGGGTCCATGCTGCCGGGCGCGTGGAGAGCCGAGGGGTTGGCGCTCACCGGCCCCTCCCTCTGGGCCAGCCTCCTCTGGGAGGCCGAGGACGGTGACAGGGGGCTGCCGCTGTTCCGCCGCGCGCCCGCCGTGGTGGAGTGTACCTGGTTGGCGTCCTTGGGTGAGCCCGTGCTGCCGGCGTTGTCAGTGGCGAGGATGAGCGCCGCCATGGGGGACTGGCCGTTCTGCGCCGTGGCGGCCTCGGGGGGCGTAGTGCGGGAGTGGGGGGAGATGGTGGAGGGGGGGCGCGGAGGAGAACCCGGGCAGGGAGGCAGGGGGCATCTTCAGGACCTCGGAGGGCGAGGGGAGCCACGGCTGGCCCTCGCCGCCGTTCATCTTGGGGGCGCTGCCCTCGCCGTCTGGCTCCGGGGAGGCCTTCCTCTTCATGCTCCGCGGGTGCTTCCCCCTGTCTGTGGAGGAGGAAGAGGAAGAGGAAGAGGAAGGGTTAACACACTACACACAAACACTGCAGCGTGCTGCCGCTGCTGAATAATCCCACAGCAGTGAATAAAGCTTTGTTTATGTGCGGGGCGTGCGGGGCGGCCAGCAGCGTGGCATCACCACGCATGTCGGCTCACACACGTCAGCACCGTGCGTGAAAACCCCGCTGACACACTGTTCAGAGCTACACAGAGCACGCGGCTGTAAGGCGGCTGTAGGTCCAGCAGCACCTACCTGTCTTTGAGGAAGTGGCGCTGGAGTCGTAGCCCATCACGCGCTGCATGGCGGCGTGGTCCTTCTTGAACCTGCTGTCGAACGTGTGCAGCGCCATCAGGTCCCGCACCGTCTTGGAGCCTTTGCCCATCCACTCCTTGTGGCTGTCCGACAGCTCCGACAGGCTGTCCGGCCTGTGCTTGTCCTTCAGCTCGTCCGGCCGCTTGCCGTGCTCCCCGGGGCCCGGCGCGGCCAGCACCCCGGGCAGCCCCATCTGCGCCGGGCGGCCGTTGAGCGGGTGTATGGTCGTCATGCCGCCGTTCACCAGCGGCACCAGGTTGGGAGGCACCGCGCTAGTCCTGCGGGGGTTCGGGCTCTGGCGGTTCAGCTCAGGGGGCTCGTCGGGTTTTGGGAATCCGTTCGGCATGGGGAGGCCGTTCGCCTGCCGCCCCGCCTGGTACTCCGGTCCCAGCCGCGGCGGCCGGTCCGGCAGCGGGTAGCGGTCCAACGGCTGCGGCGGACGCGAGCCCGGGTCTCCGGCCGAGTGGTTCAGCTCCTTCCCGGCGTGCTGGGGCTTCCCCGGGCCCGGAGAGCGGCCGTCCTGGAAGCCGTGAGCCCGCTTCAGCTGCCGGGCCGTCTCGATAACAAACTCGATCCGGTCGGCGCCCTCGTAGTTGACACATCCGCGGCACACGGGCTCCGTAAAATCCCAGATCATCGCCCACGGCATGCGGGGCAGGTCGCACAGATAGCAGGACTGCCTCCGGGAGGCAGCGACCGCCGCGGACGACATGTTGAAACCCCGAAGCGAGCGAACGACTCTCCAAAATGTCCGTCGGTTTGTTTACGTCGCCGGGAGGAAGAAGTGACCGACAATTAGACGGACTGCGGTTGTATTTTCCCTCAGAACCGACCGGAGCTCATCGTACTTGTGTCCGTCGCCTCGGCGCGCCTCCGTCTAAGCTCGCGCCTACAATCAGCCCGAGCTCTCAATGTAGGCTCGTGACGTCAGCGCCGACACTCGGCTCGTGCTCCGGGGTTCTATTTACTGGATTCTTCGACGACCCCTCGGGCGCATGCGCACCGCGGCTCTATCTTTATCCGGAGAGCTTACACGCAGAGGTCGTCTGCGCGCGAGGCGAGGCGTCACTCTGTGGCGGCTTCAGGGGACCGCGGCACCGCACACCGACCTGCGGGCTGTGCGGGCTGTGCGGGAGCAGACTGAGGCGGAGGGACACGTAGTCAAGAAAAACAACAACTGATGAGAAAATAGTGAAAATAATAATAATTTATCTGCTTCAAAATGTAGTTTTAATGAATGATTTCAGCTTGTTGTCAGAGTGTGTGAAGGAATGAGTCTTAAAACTCAATAACAACAAGTAAAGTACATCATTGTGAAGACATAATTTCATTAATTAACATAATAATATATAATATTCCACTTTTGAATCAGTACATGTTTACGTGTCTGTAAACAGGAGGTTGCTAACTCTTATCCCATCATCAGTCCGTCTTCACGTGCCGACTAACTGCAAACTAACTCCAACATCACATCCTGTAGATGGATCAGTTTATTGTATATATATATATATATATATATATATATATATATATATATATATATATATATATATATATATATATATATATATATATATATTTATATTAATAATAATACATTTTATTTATATAGCGCCTTTCAAGGTACCCAAGGACACTTTACAATGACAAGAGACTTAACAGTAACAAACAAAGAATAAATGGATAAACACAATAAATACAATAAGATAAAGAGATAGGAAAGTTGATTGATGGGGCTGGACCTAGAGCTGATAGGCCTTATTATATATATATATTATATTTATTATAGTATTTATAGTGTAGTGACAGTGTTTCTGTAGTTTCAGTGTTTACGCCTCACAATTACATGTTCATATTGTACAATATGATCTTTACATGTATATACGGGTCTATTCTATTTCTTACCTTGTTATTATATTGTTTATTGTTTATTGTAATATTAGGGTCCTTTGGCTGCCGTGGCAATGAAATGTCCCTGTGTGCCGGACAGTAAAGGAATTCTGATTCTGATTCTGAAATCAGAAAAGTGGTGTTCATTTTTGAAGCAACATAAACTTTAATAATCACACATTTTCTGCAATAATTAAAGATCCTGTTTTGTCGGGGGAACCAGGGCGACGCTGACTATATGTCATCCCTGCAGCAAAGCAACAGCTAGCTAATATCGGACAGTGAAAGCTAACGGTTGCTATGGTACGCTGAGTGAAGGTGATGATTTCAGCTGATAACTACAAAACATTCACAGGTTCACAAACACTCCATAAGTCTTCAGCTGATTTATTAACCAGTGACAGACTGAAAACTCTTGCTGTAACACCAAATTAATTAAAATTAAGCCTGATTACTTATTTTCATTATAAATGTGCAGAGGCCCATTCGATAACACATTGAATTAATATAAATACTCCTTTAAACTGGCTGAACAGTTGTGTTGGTGGTAACATGGGCTGTGTTAACAGCTGGTGGTTTGATTCAACCGTCCACATTTTAAAACAAGTAAAAACAAACATCATCACTTTGGATACAGAGCTTGACATAAAGCTTTGTAGTGAATAAACTGCTGTTATTGACGTAATCTGAACGGTTTAATCTGAACAGGCTTGTGGAAGGTCTCTGCTGTGTGGCTGAAATGCGATCCCTGGAATCTGTGTGAGAGTGAGCGCTCCTCTCTGCCTCCCCTCCTCTCTGCCTGCAGGGAACCAAAGAGCTTTTATAAATACCAAAGGCTGAGCAGGAGCTCAGCTGACAGCCTGCACACACACACACACACACACACACACACTCTGCAGCTCAACAAGTGCTGTGACCACACTCTTTATTTTGGGAAACAAATCTAATTCTTCTTCTTCTTATTTTCTTTGTTTCATATTTACATTTTTTTTTACAGCTCCCCATCAGGATCACATGACACGATGAGAGTAGTAAATGTTCAGCGGTGTGTGTGAAAGTCTGGTTCTGGAGCGTGAACCCAAACAGCTGCGCAGAGCAACAAGTGTGCTGGTGCTGTTTTGCTTGCAGAGCTCAGCGAGTCTGCTGAATGGCTGCTCAGCCCTTCTGTTGCATTCCAGGCCCTGGTGCCAAGCGCCTGTGACGTCACAGGGCCAACAGCCAATCACAGAATTCAGCCGCTGTTACTAAGCAAACTGTAAACCTCCTTTCCCTCCATTCAGCTGAGCTGGCTGTACGCTGAGGCCTGAACACTGAGCATGACTCCTGTTTCTACAGGTTAGCTTTGTTAGATCTGAACTTTGTCACACTCACACTCGAGTAAAGAAGCAGTGGAAACAATATAAATTAGAAATAAAAACTCAAAAGATATTTACACTATTGCACATGGAGGCGCAGAAATTGCACATCGGCATAACAAGTCATCCCTGCAGCATTATATTCCTAATGCTATTAGCCAGTTTGTTGAACAATGACAGAGAAAGTGCATCCAAAATTCCCCACTACTAGCATGCTAGCTTTAGTCCTAGCGATAGCCATGTTTGTCGTTGACGTTGTCACACTGTGAGGTTGTTGGACACAGCTGGCGACAACAACAGCCACTGAGTCTGTCGCTCAGCATCCAGCTAGCTGAGAAGCACAAAGCACACAGCCCCCGAGCTACAGACTCATTCACCCCGTTAGCACAAAGCACACTTCCACCGCAGTAAGGAGTAACTGTGGGTGGCCTCGTCAGACTGAGGTACGTTCACGACGGTTTATTAGCTTGTGTTTAGTTTTAATTAGAGAAAAACAATTAGAGAGCTTGATGATTGTAGCAAACTAGCCGCTAACACATCTCAGGGCAGCTGGTGTCGAGGCACTAAAGGGAGGAGATAAACAAACCGTACCGTTCTGGCTTCTACAAGCTAACTAGCCCCAGTTAGCAGCACCGTCACAAACCTGTCCTCTGTACACATCAGGCCACAGTACATCTTCCTATCAGACATGGTGGTGTTCAGTCTGTCTGTTAGCTCAGAGCGCTAACAGACTCCACCTGAGGACAGTCTGGTTTCTGTGAGATGAAAATAACAGCCCAAAACGGTTCTCCTTTATTTTTAATGAAAGTTATTTTGTGGGTCAGGTGAGTCATGGATTAAAGGCAGCTGAGGTCAAAGTGAGGCTCTGATGATGCAGCGCAGAGCGATTCAGTGCAGGAAGCAGCCGACTGATGTGTGATAGTGTTGGTGTCTGGCCAGCAGTGAGTCAGCAGCATCACCTCTTACTCACAGCCCGCGTCGCTGCACTCAGCTCGACACGGCCGAGGCCCGTCTCCGCTCGCCTGCCTTCACGCCGTCGTGACACGGCCCGCCTTCGCTCGCCCAGTCAGCTGATAGCGAGGGGGAGGAGGCAGGCGTGGTGCACAGCGCGTCCTGTTTTTCTCTCCAGCGTGGCCTCGGACGCTGCAGGCAAATGTGCAGCGAGCTGTTTGCATCCTGGACGCCGCTCGCACATGAGCTGTGCTCAGGCAAATGTACCGCGGGAAGGAGGACCACAGCCGGGTTACACAACGCTCGTCTTTAAATCCTCAAACCTCCTCAAACAGCCCTATTTACTTTACTTAAGTCGCTCCTGTGGCTGTGTGGACGCTACCAGCAGGATGACGTCTATTACATTCTGTGTTTAGTGAAGCTCAGCTATAGTTAAATATGAACAAGCTACAGCTCGTCGCGACAGGAAACATCCACAACGACCTCGGAGCTAAGACACTCAGTTAAATATGTACAAGCTAAACATCAGGATGTAAGCACTGTGACTGTGAACATGTTAGCATGCTGATGCTAGCACTTGGCTCAATGAAGAGTTGTGCCTAAGTCGCTACAACCTCACTACATATAAAGTCGTCTGACCGGGCGCCTATAACATCGACAACGACCTCGGAGCTAACCGCTAACAACCTACACGCTGAAAATGACAAGTTAGCCTGATGCTAACCTGGTCGGTTCAGTATGAACGTAAACAAGCAGCTGTTTCGTTGTCGGGCCTCCTCACGTCCTCGACGCCGGCGCTCCAGGACGTCTCCATGTCTCCTGAATGAACGTGTCGTAGCTGGTCGCTCTCGTGGAAACCGCGGGCTAACAGCTGACTAATACGTGTGAGGCTTCAACACGAGTCGTAACGCTCAACACTGTTTCTTCTGATTCGTCTGAAAATTGCCGTTTCGGCGTCAGACGGCGAGGAGACGTGTGCTTTGTGTTGCTCTGGTGAGTTTGTGCCACGTTCCCTCGCTGGCCTCGGGTTCTGCAGCTCGTCTCCAGAACCCTTGTGACTCAGCTGCAGCCGCCGGTCATGTGACACCGGTTGTAGATGTAATTTCCGTTTCATAGTCTGAAATAGAATAATCTGCACTGTTCGGTCCGTCAGAGGCACCGTGACTTTACGTCATGTGTCCCTGCAGGAAGCAGCAGACGCGTCTCGCTCTCAGACGGACTCCATGTTGGATTTTCAAACAGCGAGTGTCCCCGTCAGGACCTCATCACGGCTGCTCAGCCTTTTCTCCTCATGCCCCGTTACAACCTGCAGATTTAACCCAGCTCCTGCCGGATAAATCCCCTCAGTCGGTCAGCTGACGGATCATCCTGTCGCTGCCTCCCACGGCGCGATGGAGGGGAGGAGGAGGGGGGAGGGGGGAGGGGAGGAGGGGGGAGGGGAAATCCTCCATGTGACTCTGCTTCCCGAATGGAAACACAAACATGAAGTGACAGCAGGGAGGACATTTCCCACATCATTCACTCGGCGCTCGAACACGACGCTACGTTGTTTTAACATTCAGAGCTCAGAGAAACACTCCGACTCCGAGTCTGAAGGTACCAGAGTATAAATCTAACAGATTTCACAGGAAGCAGACTGATATTCTGATTCTCAAAGTGGAAACAAGTCGTTCATGTTCGACCTCGCCGCTGCAGGTCTCTGGACTTCCTGTCTGAAGAGGCGAGGCCACGCCCTCCCTGGCGGACACCGTTAAAGTACATAATTATACAGACAACACACCCGACTGACTGAGTGAAACTGAGTCGGATCTGTACATCAGCAGCTCACAGAACTGAACCAGAACCGACTGAGCACATTGATTGTGATTTTTAGTTTTTCTGCGCCGACATGTTGTTTCGTTATATTAAACGAGATGATGGAGTTTAAACTCAACTGAATCATCTGTGACTTTTAAATCAACAAACATCCAGAAACTGGATCAAATATCACGTCTCAGCCGGATCAGAACCTTGTGTTTGACTCACAGATTATTCTCTGTAATAATCCAGAATACAGTTCAATGATCCCACAGAGGATCCAGAGAGATGCAGTTAGCTACAGAAACATCATCACTACATCTTCATCTCTCTTCCAGCAGTCACGGCCGCGTTACGTAGACCCGGTGTGTGCAGGTTCTGACCCACAGCTCCTCCTGATCACACACAGAACGAAGCGCTCTGTACCAGATTACAGCGGTGGCAGGATGTGTGGACGCTACAAGCTAATGAAGCTGGGTCAGCCTGGTGTGTTCTGCCCGGTCAGCGGGGTCTTTAAATAGCCTCCCCGCGGGCCTCGGAGGGGAGTTCTGCAGACGTGGCCTCCTGTCTGCAGGGGTCGACCCGCTCCGTTTATTCAGCTTAGCAGTTTCACATGGGGGGAGGAAGTCGTGCATGATGGGAAACCAGGCAGAGCCGGGAGGTGACGCAGGGGTCAACCTGCAGCGCCGGGAACGATTAACTGTTTACAGTCACAGCTCAGACACAGAACCGACCCGACCAGAACTTCTAGAAGCTTGGACCTCCACTGTGGTGCTCCAGAGACAACACGGACGTATCGTCACCGTTTAAGTTGATTCAGTAAACTTTAATAAACAGCCATCGTACATTTGGTGTCGTGTTTGTGTTCTGATGAATCTCAGTCGTCTTCTGTCTCTTTTAGCTCCGTCTTTGGTCTCCACCACCTCCTGAGGGAGCATCTGACCCAAGATGTTCACCAGCTGATCAGCAGCTGGTGTAAGTCTGGCCACGTGACAGCCATCTTGGTAACGAGGAGGTTTATCCTCTGTGGAGCGAGAATGTGATCAGTAGACGTCTCTGTCATTTCTCATTTGTTCTTTGATATTTCTGATGCAGAAATTAAAGTTTTGTCCGGATGGTGGTGCTGTTCAGGATTCATCCTCTGGGGATGTGAAGTTGTTGAGACGTCTGATGAAGTGTTTCGTGCTTTGTCTTCGTCCTGCTGCTGTGAGACTCGGTCGTCTCGTCACGTCTTCATGTCTCTGTCCCCGTTCAGCAGCTGTCGGCGGCTCTGATTCGTTAACGAGGTAAAACTTTGCCTTCAGACGCTGCGAGGAGAGAGGAGAAGAGTTTGGCAGATCCTCCGTCTGCGCTGACAGACATCATTAACGCAGGAAGCTTGTAAATGCCGTTTCAAACGGCTTTTCATTAAACATGGTGTTTAGAGCCGATCCCACCGGACCGCCGAGGCTAATCTGTTTCTCTGTTTGAATTTGAGGCCAGTTCTTAATTATTTGGACCGCCGACAGTTGCCTCCGATTGAGGCGAGATAAAACACAAGTGTGTTTAATTTCTTGCCCTGAATGCATCATCTGCTCCACATCATCAAAGCCGGCGCCGACGCCTCATTTACCGAACGCCGTGTTTAAAAATTAAAGCCGTTTTAACACATCAAAGACGACACTACAAAGCTGTTTGCTCAATTATTAAGAGGCTCCCGTCGCTGTCGGCCCGTCTGAAGCCTCCTGCGCCGACACCGAGCAGCGCCGAACAAACGTCCGCCGACTCGTCAGGAGGTTCGACTGACTGCGAACACAACAGGACAAAACGACGAGTCCATCAGGGAGACGCTGTTATAACTCAGTGTTAGCTGTCTTTATATCCACCAGTCAGGCCGCGACAGTGTTCACCTGCAGGTAGGCACTGTTAGCATGCTAACATATGCTAATTAGCTGTGTTTAAATGATGAAGGAGCAACATAACACCTGTGAATATTTAAGAATATGAACAAGGAGATAGAATGATCCTTCTTGGTGAAACGTGCAGTAAAATCTGTTTTATAGTGTGAAGCTACAAATAATCAGATAAAAACCAAAAACAAATAACAAATAACCAGTGAAGAATAAATCAGAGCTCACATTCAGACGATCATTCAACTTATTTAGACTTTTATTTCCGAGGGACAAGATTCAGTTTCCAGTCGAGCGACAGGATTGAGTGTTTGACGTGAGGCTAATAAAATCCGGTACGCTTGTTTTAAGCATTGGCCTCATTTTGCTTCGACCTGATGAATAAAAGTTGAGAGTTTCATCCTCAGAGGACGAACTCTGCAGGTTTTATCGGCTGTAATCGGATCAGACGAGGTCGTGATGTCACATCAGTCTGTCCTGCATCACTCGTTAGTCGAGTCAATCCGACATAAACTCAGTAAAAGTGTTTGTCGCTTGTGGTTTTTGCTCTCTCGCTGCCGCTCTGACAGTTAAACTCTGCTGCAGGCGTGTTGCGTTCCTGTCGCTGCAGGGGATTCTGGGTAAACCTCCTCCAGCAGATGTGCTTCCTCCGGTCTGTGGAGGGTAAACAGAGGCTGGCCGATGCACTTTACTCTCCTCACTTACCAGCACGTAACTTTATTGTCAGGATATTACCAGTAATCAACTGCTTCCTGTTTACTGAGACGCCGCTGTTGCTTTCTTCTTCTTCTTCTTCTTCTCCTTCTTCTTCTTCTTCTTCTCCTCCTGGCGCGGCACCAACAACAGTCTGTTTACCATTTCAACAAGCACATCTCCATCTCATTAGCATGCCGCGGGGCTCCTGGCGGCGTCGGCCGGCCTCGCTGTGGCTGGAAACCTCCCCATCAGATGGACACATCCGCCTTCCTGTAAAGACACACACACTCAGGAAACGACTCGCTGATCGATTGATAGACCTCCGCGCAAATTTAAATCAATAAGTGCTGGGAACAAAAGGTGAGTCGGACAAGAAGGATGAGAGCTTCATCAGGCAGCACGTCTGGTTTATTTTTAGGGACTGAAGAGGTTTGGTGTTTCTGTCCGCCGGAGCTTTGCAGGCCGGATTAAAATCGGTGATGTCACGTTCTACGAAGCTAAGCAGCTACAGCTGTAGCATTGTAATCACAAAATGTGCATTAGATGCCTTGCAGGACCCGTCTGACTCCGCCTCTGATTGGCTGCCTTTGTCGGCTGTGTTCCCTACATTTGACTGTAGTTTCCCCGGTAAACACATCGACCTCTTCAGCCTCCTTCAAGTCGACGCCACGATGGAATTTTCTCACAAACTAATAAACTCCAACAACACAGATAGTTCTTGTTACGCCGGCTTTCATATGAGGAAGAGACTACATATAATAGCCGCCTGGTTCTTTTAAACGCCTGGGGTCAGCACCCTTTTTGCGTATTAAACGCCCACCTGAATAACCACCAGGGCGATTATTTGCATTATCTCTGCAGAAGTAAACAGTTGGCACTTCCGTTTTCTGTCAAAATAAGAGAAGTTGCTAACGTTAGAAAAGGGTGTACCGTAATCTGAGATGACCGACGGACTCTTATTTTGACAAAAAACAGGAAGTGTCAGAGAGAACGACTCGCTGCGAGTAAGATTACGAGTTTAACGGCCCACCTTCACACAGCGGAGGACAGGTCAACATGGAGGAGAACGGACAGCAAATGGACATAAATGATAACGTAAGAAGGAAGAAAAATAAAAAGTACGACGCTACGTTTAAGCTTGGAGTTGTGAAATACAACTGTCATCACGATAATGTCCGATAACCGTCTGACTCCGCCTCTGATTCGCTGCCTTTGTCAGTTGTGTTCTCTACATTTGACTGTAGTTTCCCCGGTAAACACACCGACCTCTTCAGCCTCCTTCAGGTCGACGCTACGATGGAATTTTCTCACAAACTAATAAACTCGAGGCAACACAGATAATTCTTGTTACGCCGGCTTTTATATGAGGAAAAGACTTTCTGTAGACTGCTGTGTTAGCTTACTGCTGCGCGCTAGCTAGCTGGTTGTTGTCTCGTTCCACATTCCTCTCCTTCTCTGCTGCTGCAGAGTCTGGTGAGGTGTGGATGGTATCAGCTCAGCGTCTCACACAGCGTCCGGTTTGTGCAGCAGGTTTCCATTTTTTTGTTCCTCTGTGCAGAAACATCCTGTTTGTTGTGAGCGTCTCTGTCAGCACTGTACACTGCAGGAGGCGCCATTTTGGTCCGCTCCCGCCCCCCCACGCCATCGCCCCGAGACACAGCGCCCGGCGCGACGTTTATAAAATGGACGGCCAAGTCAAATAAAGTCGGGGGAAAAACACTTTTGGACGCCTCGCATCTGGAATCGGAGCGGCGGTGATGTCACTGGGGGCGAAGTGAGGAGACAAGAGAAAAACAACAAGGCTCTCTTTTTCCCCTCGCCTCCCCTCGCCTCCCCCCTCCGTCCTAATCCTCTTTGCAGGCCTGCAGGGAAAGGTCGGCCAGCTGCCAAGGCAGGGGCTGCTGGGAAAATGTGGCGGCTGCCAAGCGGGAGCGGTGGCGGCGGTGTCGCACACAGCTTTGTTCTGCCAGAGGCCTCGACTCAGACTCGGCTTTATGGTCGGACTGGACCGTCGCCAGGCCGAAGCCCCGCCCCCCTCGCACTCTCTCTCTCTCTCTGGTGTTTATACACTTTGACTCCTGGTCTCTCGCTCCGTCACACACACACACACACACACCTCCCTCCCTGATCTCCTCGGTCCGGCGCCGTGCCAAGCACTTCCTGCCAAACACTCGTCAGTTGCCATGGCAGCGGCGAGAGCGAGGGGAGCAGAACATCAGAGCGAGCCAACGATAATGACTCACTGCTGGAGCCAGATGTGCCACATCTGCAGCCATGATGGGGATCCTGTGTGTGTGTGTGTGTGTGTGTGTGTGTGTGTGTGTGTGTGTGTGTGTGTGTGGAGGAGTGTGGGGTTGCCAGGTCTGGAGGGGGATGGGGGTCAAACGGGGAGGACGGGGCTCTGAGTCTAACCTGCATTTCCAAATAAACCGAGGAGGAGGAGGAGGAGGAGGAGGAGCAGCTCGGCCTCTGGAGGGGAAATGATCGGAATTTCCCTGGAAGAAAAGAAATGTTTAGAAAAAAGAGAAGGAGAAGCTTAAAAAGCAGATGGCAGGAGATCCGTGCCTGGGAACTGGCCTCGTTACCGGGCCGACATGACGACGATGATGGCAGCGCGGCGTCTCGCCAGCTGCTCTCGTCAGGAGAACGTTTCCAGACCGCAGACGATTTAAGAGGCAGCGAAGACTGTAAAAGGATTTTTTTTTAATTTTCTGGGGGGGTTTAAAAGAATATCACAATCTGAGGACGGAGACGACTTTTACTTTTTCCTTCCCGTCGCTCTTCACTCTTTCCGACGGCGTCTGCAGGGACTCGCTGCTAAACTCATCAGCAGGGAACGTTTAGCTTCACGGAGCCTCGAACAGCCTGGAGAGCTCCTGTCACCTCCACCTCTCCTCCTCCTCCTCCTCCTCCTCCTCCTCCTCCTTCCTGAGCGAGGCGCCAACCCTTCTCCATTCAGGTGCCTCGCCAAATATAACATCAGTGCCACACGGCAAAGTTCAACCGTGATGTAACCGAGGCCCCCGGAGCAAGAAGCTGCGAATAATGACAGCTTACGTAACGTCCCGACGAACCACAACCAAACCACAGCTCAGCTGCTGCCAGGCTGCTGACATCAAACGCTGAGCTCAGCCGCCGGCTCAGAGCTGCCGAGCGCCGGCCGAGAGGCCGACGGTGGAGATTAGAGGGAGCTTCTCCTGCTCGGCTCGGAGACGGTAAACAGAGACGAGGCCGGCTGGTTCAACGGAGACGCCAAACCTCGAACCTGACAGACGTCCTGACAGGAATAATACAGTCACATGAAACAACACGTCCTCGTACACGACTGCTGAACAGAACCGCTCTGAAACAACACGTGACAGACCGGACCGGACCTTCGTCGTGCCGTCGCAGTTGGTCAGACTTAAGGCAGCGTTACACTTCTGCAACTGCGTAACCACGGAGACCCCTCGAGCCCTCATAGTTCTCCGTCGTGGTGCCGGATACGCAATGCAATTTCCAATCGTAGCCCTTGCCGTCTCCGTTGTCGCTTGACGGAGTGACGGACACTTAAAAAATTTTCGTGCCGCCGGAGACGACGGAGAGGCTCTCCGCGACCTACGTACAGCACTTTACGCAGTAGTAAAAATTAGGCTTTAGGCAAGAAAGATAACAACGCGTCGTAGTTTTAGTTACAATAACTACGTTACTTACGTAGATTCAGTTCCTGACGTTACGTTCCTGACGTACATTTCTCATCAGAGCCACAGGAGTGGACCGGGCCTCTGTGGGGAGTTTCAGCAAACCAAATGAACCTTTCATGAACTTCTTGCTCTTGTCAGGACGTCACGTGTGAACGCCGGCTCGGTCCTGCTGATCCGATAAACACTACAAGAAAACAAACAGGACTTAACGAAGGATTCACCTCGTTCTCTCTGTGCGACCCGGCTCGTTCGCCTCGTTACGTCAGGACGACGTACAAAACCGCTCTGAAACAACACGTGACAGACCCGACCGGACCTTCGTCGTGCCGTCGCAGTTGGTCAGACTTAGGAAAGAAAGATAACAATGCGTCGTAGTTTTATTTACAATAGCTACGTTACTTACGTAGATTACGTGAACGCCGGCGCCGTCCTGCTGATCCGATAAACACTACAAGAAAACAAACGGGACTTAACGAAGGAATTCTTCACCTCGTTGTCTCTGTGCGACCCGGCTCGTTCACCTCGTTACGTCAGGACGACGACATTTGTTGTTCCGTGATGAAGACAATAATAAGTCGTGATCTCGAGACAACAAATAAGATTTAACTCCTGATGGTGGCAGAATGTGTTCGACCCGTGACGTTTTGGACCGCTGTACGCTAGTCAGTTAAAAGAACTCGTTGACTCGACCCGATCAGAACAAACATCAGCTGTGTTTCCACAAACACACAGATGAGACTGAGTTTGCTTCGACTGATTTTCTGTCTCTTCTCTCGTCGCGGTGCTGATTTGCAGAAACGCTACCTGCTAACATGATATCCTGGAGACTGGACCGGGTCTCACACTGGACCGGGTCTCACACTGGACCGGACTCTTCCCACAGTGTGTCTGAGTGTATTGATGTGTGGACCGGACTCACAGCTGATCGCTCTGCTCGTCTCTCAGACACGAGACAGAAATCAAACCTCGGCTGTCGTCGGCTGGAGGTTCTTCAGCAGCCGGCTCGGTTCTGTTCTGAGGAGAAGCTTGTAAACAGGACGGTTCCTCCCCGAAGCCTCGAGCCGCAGGAAACTCTTTTACGATGTCGAGCACATGAATCCTCCCCAACGCCACTGCTTTCAGCTTCAGACTCTGTCCAGGGTCCCACCTCTGCCTGCACCACCCTCCATCCTCCACCCTCCACCCTGCAGCCTCCATCCTCCAGCCTCCATCCTCCACCCTCCAGCCTCCATCCTCCAGCCTCCATCCTCCACCCTGCAGCCTCCATCCTCCAGCCTCCACCCTCCACCCTGCAGCCTCCACCCTCCATCCTCCAGCCTCCATCCTCCACCCTCCACCCTGCAGCCTCCACGCCTCCACCCTCCATCCTCCAGCCTCCACCACCTCCACCCTCCACCCTGCAGCCTCCAGCCTCCACCCTCCACCCTCCATCCTCCATCCTACAGCCTCCACCCTCCACCCTCCATCCTACAGCCTCCATCCTCCACCTCCAGCCTCCACCCTCCATCCTACAGCCTCCATCCTCCAGCCTCCAGCCTCCACCCTCCACCCTCCATCCTCCATCCTCCATCCTCCAGCCTCCACCCTCCACCCTCCATCCTCCAGCCTCCATCCTACAGCCTCCACCCTCCATCCTACAGCCTCCATCCTCCAGCCTCCACCCTCCATCCTCCATCCTCCATCCTACAGCCTCCACCCTCCACCCTCCATCCTCCAGCCTCCATCCTCCAGCCTCCACCCTCCATCCTCCAGCCTCCACCCTCCATCCTCCAGCCTCCATCCTCCACCCTCCATCCTCCATCCTCCAGCCTCCACCCTCCAACCTCCAGCCTCCATCCTCCAGCCTCCACCCTCCACCCTCCATCCTCCATCCTCCAGCCTCCACCCTCCACCCTGCAGCCTCCAGCCTCCATCCTCCAGCCTCCACCCTCCAGCCTCCACCCTCCAGCCTCCACCCTCCATCCTCCACCCTGCAGCCTCCACCCTGCAGCCTCCATCCTACAGCCTCCACCCTCCACCCTACAGCCTCCACCCTCCATCCTCCACCCTCCAGCCTCCATCCTCCACCCTCCATCCTCCACCCTCCACCCTCCAGCCTCCACCCTCCAGCCTCCACCCTCCACCCTCCACCCTCCACCCTCCACCCTGCAGCCAGGATGTGTGTGTGTGTGTCTGTGTGAAACAGTCAGACAGGATGGAAACAGCATCGTCCTCTTTTGTCTGTGTTCATTTGCATATGGTTATCTTTATGAGGTGTGTGTGTGTGTGTATGTGTGTCTGTGTGTGTGTGTGTGTGTGTGTGTGTGTGTCTCTGTGTGTGTGTGTGTGTGTGTGTGTGTGTGTGTGTGTGTGTGTGTGTGTGTGTGTGTGTGTGTGTGTTCCTATTCCTTTTTTCCATTGTTCCATTCTCAGCGCTGCTCGTGAACCTTTGGACCCAGTAAAGCGCCGCTGAAAGTCCATAACACAGCGAGTCTGAGCCGATATCACACACAGAGACTGTGGACCGGACCCACAGCTCCGCGTCCTGACTCGCATAGTTCTGTCGCGCTGCGCGGCCGAGCGAAACGTGTGAAAGTGCACCAGCAGGAACTCTGCAGGTCCAGAGAGCTCGTCCTCTGGGGAGCAGGAACCTGAAGTTCTGATGGAACGTGACCAGATCCTGCAGACCGTCAGTGGTGCTGAGTCCTTAAACACAACACGGCTCCTCACCTGCACCTGAAGGCAGCGTCACTGTTAAACACACACACACACACACACACACACACACACACACACACACACACACACACACACTGCTGGAGCTGGAACCTGTCGTTGGAGGTTAATAACAGTTTTTATTGGACGCTGACGTGTGACGAGTGTTTTTCCAGCTCGGTGTCACTCTGACCGACACCGACGCTCCAGTCAGAGCGCAGAGGCTTACGTAACTGTGTGTGTGTGTGTGTGTGTGTGTGTGTGTGTGAAATTACTCCATCACATATATTAAAGTCCTGCCTTTAAAATGTCACATGAGTAAAAGTATTAACATGTTTCTATGTACTCAGAGTAAAAGTACTCGTCCTCCTGCAGCTCTCAGGGTCACATGTGATGTAATTGGATTACAGTTCGTGACGCACTGACATCATAACGTAACTGAACACAGTGTGTGAGGCTTTAAACAGATGGAGTCCAGTAAAAGAACAATACAAACAAAGTATAAAGTATAAAAACACTTTTTAAAAGCTTTGGCTCTGATGCAGGATGTGATCTGCACAGTAACTAAAGTAATCAGATACATGTAGTGAATTAACCTGAAGATTGTAA
>CM077786.1:35126470-35134335 GCA_039737535.1 Lagodon rhomboides
AAATAATATTCAGCAGATTAAACAACAAACAGGAGAGAAATTCAGTTTGGGCAGATTTGAGAAACTGAATTCTGTGACAGAGTGAACCCTCTTCAGACACATCAATAAAGGATCTCTGATGAAGAATAACAAAAAAACATGTCAGACACTGTCAGAGTTTTCTCTGGTTCCAGTCAGCTGATCGTCTCCATCTCACAGGAGGAGAAGAGTCTAACGCTAAGCTAGCTGCAGGCTAATGCTAAGCTAGCTGTGTCGTCTCTGAAGCTTTGTTTTCATTTTCTTTGGACAAGTACTGAAAATAAACCTGTTGGAATCACTGATCCTGCTTTAGATTCATGATCATCAACATGAAAGTTGATTTTCGACGTGATGACGCCTCTCGGTATGCTAACACAAACATAAACATGTTAGCATTGTTATTGTTAGCGTGTTAGCTCGCTGATGCTGGTGCAGCTCAGAGCTGTTTTCCTGCTCGTCTGACTTCTGTTTCTGTCCAACAAAATAAAAACACCAAACAGAATCATTTTGGACTTCGGAGCAGCAGGATCGTCTGCCAGGCGAGTTACTTTTAGTCAAATCGTGACATAAAGACGTCGTCCCGCTTCAGCGATTGTGTCAGAATGAGGTCAGTCAGAAGTCTGCTCGACGTCCCATGATGCCGAGCGTCTCGACACTGCAGCAGTTTGTTCTGCAGCATAAAGACGCTGCGAGCGCCACAAAGCTTCCTGTCTCCTGTTACCGACCAGGAGCCTTTCCTCCAGACAGCGAACCTGAGACGCTCACATTAGCCGGCGCTGGTTCTGACGGATCCTCGTCCTCTTCAATGCTCTGTCTGTCTCGCTCTGTGTGTCCAGGCGGGCCGGGCCTCTCGCCTGTCCCGCTGCCATTGTCCCTCCTCTATTGAAGCGGCGAGCGTAAACCTACACTGCCGTTCCCATTCGGACTCAATATGGCCGAGACCCGACACCATGTGAAGCGCCGGCTCGGCTTCTCTCAGAAGGATCCGGTTGCGGAGGCAGAAAAGGTAAAACTTGCGTGGAGCTCGGGTCCACCTGAGAGGAAGAGGGGACGGGTTAAAGGACCATTACAACAAGTTCTGAAGACTTTAACTCACCGACCGACACTTCGTAACCCCGAACACGACGAGGACGTTTATTTACATCGTTCTCAGGAAGATCTGGAGCCGAGTCAGCACTTTAACAGATCAGCCTTCTCCAGGGCTTTGGGTCACAGATTAAAGGAGCAGTTCACCTAGTCCTCTTCTCCTCCTCCAAAACATCAGATGTCTCGTCTGTCCTCAGAAGCCCAGAGATCCAAAACAATCTGAAAAGACGTCTTTTTCTCTCTTTCAGCTGTTTAATAAAAGATGCAGCGATACGGAAAAACTGCACATGATTCTTCTGCATGACAGTGAAGTGAGACAAAACCGAGGACGCGGCGTTGGAGGCGGAGCCCCGTCCGAATGACTTCCATCTGATTTCCATCTGCAGGCTCTTAGCGTTAGCTTAGCCGCTAACAGGACAAGAAGTTCCTGCATTTCCATTCGCTCATTTTCCAACAAACGGGTTCAATAAAAGTCTTCTGAGTCTCAGGTCGTCGGCTCGCTGCTCATCACCAGCTACAACTTAGAGTTCACAAAGTGTCGACTCTGAAGATGAACTCAGATGGACTTCGGCTCTGATGAGGTTCTGGTCCTGTGGTTGAGGTGAGCCGGTGGAGCTGCTGGAGTGACCGAGTGTTCAGACAGGAAGTGGAGCCTTCAGACTCGGAGGAGGATGGAAAGATGTTTGAAAGATAAAGATGCAAACACGTTTCCTGCTTCTCGGAGCTTTTCATGACGTCTCTGCTCGGTGAACTTCAGGCGAAGCTGTCAAACTGTCATATTAAAGCTTCATGTGTGACCCAGTTGGCCCGGCGTGACGGAACAAAGCTGCAGTTTCCACCGAGTCCTGCTGACTGCGTGAACTTCATGTTTGCTTAAACGCTGGAAAAATGTGACCGGCTCATTTTTTCCTGCGTTCAGATTTCCCTGGACTCGAGACGACGGCGCCGATCCAACGGAGACATCAGAGTCACCGACAGGCACCGCGGGCTCGGATGTTCTGCTGACACATAAACAAAGCTGAACTGCTCGTGTCCTGTGGCATTCTGGGAAATGTAGGAAAAGATCAGTACCATGAGGCGGATCTACGTCACGTCTGAAAGATTACCAGTCAATTCATTCTGTTGAAATCTCACACAACACGTCGTTTCTGCCACGATCCAAACAAAAGACGTTTGTTGGTGCAGATCCAGACCTCCTGGAGTCTCATCAGGTTCTGTTCTGATCCGACGGAGCAGAACTCAGAGACGACTCTGTAACTTCTCTTCACTCCTGTTGATCAGCCTGACTGCAGCAGAGATCAGAGCTGACCTCCAGGTTCTGTTCTGTTCTGCTGACTGGAGCTGGAGGGGAAATGGACTTCACCAAGAGGAGACCGAGAACCAGAACCAGAACCAGAATCTCTGCTGACTCCACTCAAACATTCATGAACCTTAAAGTCATCTCTCTGTTTGGATGAATAATCCTGCAGTCAAACCCTCCCAAGTGACGAGAGGCAGAAGTTTGTCACAAACTTTCTCAGACGAGGAGTTCTGAAGTTTTCTCCGCGTTACGTATCGTCTCGTTCTCCGACCTCCTTCCTCTCTCTGACGACCTGATGAAACTCTCCGTCACCTCCAGGAAACCTTCAAACATTTGGGATATTGAAAGTTCACAACGAGTCGACACGTCTCTACGACTGCTCCTGTTCATTCACCTCCTACAGCTGATGTGAAGTGTTCTGGCTGTTTGGGCCGAATAAACATGTCGAACCGACCCGACACAGAAGTTCACTTGACGGGTGTGAAAACAGCGTTCAACAACAACCACAGCTGATTAAATCTCTCTGCGACTCAGACGAGGAGTTTTAAAGTCCTCTTCATGTTGTGTTCCGTCTTGTCTGAGGAGACAACAAAGGTCCGGTTGTATTTACACCTGTCAGGTGAGCACACGATGGTGATCATCAGACGTCGTCCTCTGTCCTGTCGGAGCCTCGAGCTTCCTCCTCTCGTCACTCTTCAGACTCCAGACTGAAGCTCTGCTCTCTGACACACATCTTTAAAATTCACCCCCTGATCTCAGCCGGCGGAGCTCCAGGAGAGATGTTAGCTCTGCGTGGGGAATACGGGAACTTTCTGCTCGAACGGAAATACCACCGAGCTCCGATTACCCACGATGCATTATTCAGCCCGTCAGCCGTCGAGCCGAGCTGATGCAAAACGGAGAAGTTTAAAGATCGACGGGCTGCATGTTTGAGCTGATCAACTGCAAACCCTGAAGCGTCTGCAGACCTTCAGGTCCAAACATCTCGTCACCAGAACAAAACATCAGCGTCGTCTAACAGATGAGAACTGGAGTTTATTTCTCTGAGCGGACAGCGAAGAGAGCCACAGATGGAAAACATCAGGGCGACGTTTCCTGTTTCCACGTGACGAAGGTGACGGTCTGATGTTCTCAGCTCCTCGCTCAGAGAGATATTTAATATTCACAGTATTAATGAGGTAATAATAGTTAGTTTCCTCCAGTAACACAGTGAGAATCGTGTCGTCCTGTGAGGTTTGTTCACTCAGATCATTCAGTCATGACGACTGTTTGATTACTGAGCTTGTTTATCAGCCAATCAGGATCTTTCTCATGTCTTCATCGAAACTACAGACTGCTCCTTTAAATGAACGTCAACACTTCTTCACTCAGCTTAAAGAAATCCATGTGATGTTTATTATTCTGAGACGTTTCAGTCTGATTTAAAAGCTTCAGACATGCAGGGATATTCAGTCGGGATGTTTAGGAATATTTTTATTTTTATTTAGTGAATATTTTTGCTCCCCAGAGATCAATGAAATGCAAAAAGCGACTCTGGAGAAAGAGAGTTGATTGTTTGAGCCTTTTGTTCTGGTTGAATGTATTTTGTCCGTCCACCGACCCAAAGCTTCAGAACTCTGCGCTCTGAAGTCCACCACACCTCAGTGATACCTGTGGGTCATGTTGGAGGAAACAGAGGACAGGCTGGCTCGTTGGAGCAGGAGGAGCTCAGGTGCGACCCGTCACATTAACGAGGGCTCCACTCTGCTCAGCGGCCCAGTGAGTGAGCCTGCACAGAACCAGAACCAGAACTCTGGAGCGAGGGCAGCTGAACGGGAAGCAGCCGTCAGTCGTTAACGATATAAACTCCACCTGTGTCCTTCCTGCTTCCACAGGTCAACATGTCTGACACCAGACCGTCTGTTTCCCACAAACCACAGAACACAAGGTGGCTGGACCAGAACCAGAACCGGCCCGACACATGGAACTAGAAACACATTATATATTTAAGGGAACAAATACTTTGATTATAATCAGAGAATGACACTGAAACATACTTCTTCTTCTTCTATCACCTCTGAAGTTCCAGTCTTTGATCTTTACAGTTAAATATTCCTTCGTGACAAATTAATCTTTATTTCACTCGCCGGTTTAAATTATAAAAAGGCTGAACGTTGAGCGTAATTAGATAATTGATCCCTCCGCCCTGCTTGAGGTTTTGATGCCTTTTGGAGAATTGTAATTCAGATTTTGGACTCATAATCTGCGTTTCTGTGCCGTTAACTGGGCCTGACAGACGGGAGGGGAGGGACAGACAGCGGCGTTTTGGATTAGCGAGCGACTCTGTTAGCGTTAGCCTGCAGACAGCTGCAGAACCGGCGAGTTCTGGAGGAGTAAACAGAGCCGAGGAGAGCACAGAGTTGTTTTTTATGAACTCTGGGGATTAAATACTGGATTTTTATCTTCGTTCTCGTTGCCGTGACGACCCACAATCCTCTGTAATGTCAGATCAAACACAAACGCCTCAGTGCCAGTTGTTGCTTTCTAGCTTGTGGCTCATTTAAAACGTATTCTCTCTTTATGTGTGAACACTGATAGCTTGGTAGCTTCACGTTCAGTGTGCTTTTTGATCCAGGAGGACCAGCTGAACGGGTCAGAACACACAGAAGTTCAGCAGCAGTGAACTCTCCACAGAGCCTGAACCGAGCAGAGCTTCTGATTGGCTCTGAGAGGAGGATCCCAGCTGCTGTCACTCACTGATCAGGAGTCAGTCTGCTCACCTGCGACAGGTGATCTGAATCCACTGAGATCAGGTCGGAAGGAGTCCGACGTTCAGCTGAGACTTCAGAGGAAAGGTAACGTGTTGATGAGACAGTGGAACATGTCCATCCTAATATGAAGTCTCCTGAGGCTCCGGTGTCGTCTCCGGGCCCTCTGGACCTGCAGACTTCAGTCCTACGTACCGTAACGTGCTGCTGTCATCACATCTGTCTGCTGAGAACAAAATCACTGCTGACAGCTGTGAGCTTCACCTCTGCATGTTTCTGTGTCATGATGGGGATCGATGTTATTCACAGCCTAGTTATAATTATAATAATCATTAGAAGTTCTACACTGTCAGGTTTGTATTGCAATGAATTGTGGGTAACTGAATCAGTGCAGTCTGCAGAAAGTCCTCCTGACGGTGTCGTGGACTGGATGAAACGGGAGGCTGGACGACCCTCAAGACTCGAGGACTTTCCCCCAGATGTGCCATAAACAGTCTGCTGCTGGCTGCAGGGGATTGTGGGTAATATGTAGCGACTCTCTGCAGGCTGGAAGCTTCTCCCTGCTGTTTATTTCCAGCCGAGCTCGTGTAAACACTCGGCTTCACGCTCTGCTCTGTAGTTAGGCAGCTCAGCCGCGCCCGCGGTTTCTCTGCACTTCCCATCATGCCTCAGTCCCGCTCTGGCCTGCGGTCGTTCTGGTCGGCACGCCCAGCAGCCACGCCCTCCACGCCACGGCGGTGTGTGTGTGTGTGTGTGTGTGTGTGTGTGTGTGTGACATCACAGCTTCATGTCAACAGACTTTTCTCTCTCATGTTCTGCACCAGAAGAACCAGAAGCTCAGAACCACTCCACCACACACGGTTCCTTTTACTCCATTACATTTGTCTGATAGCTTCAGTTACTTTTCAGATCCAGATGTGACACACACACACACACACACACACACACACACACACACACACACACACACACAACAACACACACACACACACACACAGGTATAATCAGGTGTAAGAACACTGACAGGGAACAGATTACTGCGACACGAGTACTTTTACTTTGAGTGAAACTGTTTCCTGTCTGCAGATCTTTGTTTGTGTTTGTGTGTGTAGAAGGGGGCGGGGCCATCGTACTGTACACACACACACACACACACACACACACACACACACACACACACACACACTGTGTGTGTCAGCAGCAGCCTGAGGCGACGTTACTGTGGAAAAAAGCTCAGAGGGAGGAAACGTGATTCATGTTTACTCAGAGGAGGAGAGGTACGGTGGCCAGGGAGGGACAAACTGCTGAACAGGAACCTGAAGAGCATCTGACGTGAAGAATCTGCTGAGTTCAGAGATAAAACCAACTGTTGTTACTCGCTGGCTCACAGCGAAGTTTCATCACGACACGATATTAGATTGATTCTTTGGACAACGATACAATATGTGCCGATATCACAACATCTGCCTTGATACGATTCGAATCGATATGAGACATGAGAACATTTTCTTCCCGAGACAGGAAAGGTGTCACAGACGGCATCAGGAATTTCAAAATAAAGGCGTATCTTAACGATGACAGCGATATGAAGCGATGTTTTCTCTTTGCATCGATGATCACTGAATCGTCGGTTCATCCATCATGTAGAGTAAGGTTTTCTTTATGATGTGGCGAATTGACCCGCGGTCAAACTCACGTAGCGTGTTAGCATTAGCTAGCCTGGTGGCGTCCAGCTCTCTTCAGCTCCGCCCACTGTGAGCGTCATTCTGGTTCTCCAGTCGGTGACATCACGGCGGCTCCGTCCACTGAGAAAATAAAGTTACCCCGCCAAAATAAGACTTTGGTATAGACGTGTTATTCTGGGCCACCGCAGGACAGTTTGTTCTGTGAACGCACACGAACGAGACGCGACACAACAAACCCTGTCAACAAACACACGTCAGCTGTTTGTGACTCGTCTCCTGAGGCCCGGCTGCGGTTCAGAGTCGGACCGCTCGGTCCTGCAGCTGAACGCCAGCCAACAACTGAATTAAAGTCACACACGTTCAGTGAGACGCCTCTGAAGTGTGTGTGTGTGTGTGTGTGTGTGTGTGTGTGTGTGTGTGTGTGTCTGCAGATTAAGATGAGATGTGTGGAGAGGACGACTCTTTGACTTGCACAGCCACGCTCTCATTGAAATGCAAGAGCATATCTCACCCTGCGTTAAATACAACACACACACACACACACACACCACTACACACACACACACACACTTACACACCACTACACACACACACACACACACACACACTCACTCACACACATTCATACACGTCCTCCATCCTCTGGGAGTCGTGACAGAAATAGCTCTGCGGCTACAAGTTGTTCTCAGGCTCGGCCTCTCAGGAACATCTCTCTCCTCCCTCCCCCCCTCCTCACCCCCCCCCCCCCTCCCTCTTCCTCCCCCTCCTCCTCCTCCCTCCCTCCCCCTCCTCCTCCCTCAGTGGTGATGATGTAACGTCCTCGCCGTCGGCCCCGGTCGCTGTAATTTGTTGCTCTTTGTTATGCAGGGAGGAAGACGCAGCCTTCTGGACGAACCGGAAAATCACTTTTGCACCTCTGATGTGGAAACAGTGTTCACATCCTCGACTCGAGTACAAGTATCTGTTACAGGTACAAGTACTGACTCCACTGTCAGAATACTCTGTTACAGGTACAAGTACTGACTCCAC
>CM077786.1:35134640-35184640 GCA_039737535.1 Lagodon rhomboides
CACTGTCAGAATACTCTGTTACAGGTACAAGTACTGACTCCACTGTCAGAATACTCTGTTACAGGTACAAGTACTGACTCCACACTGTCAGAATACTCTGTTACAGGTACAAGTACTGACTCCACACTGTCAGAATACTCTGTTACAGGTACAAGTACTGACTCCACACTGTCAGAATACTCTGTTACAGGTACAAGTACTGACTCCACACTGTCAGAATACTCTGTTACAGGTACAAGTACTGACTCCACACTGTCAGAATACTCTGTTACAGGTACAAGTACTGACTCCACTGTCAGAATACTCTGTTACAGGTACAAGTACTGACTCCACACTGTCAGAATACTCTGTTACAGGTACAAGTACTGACTCCACACTGTCAGAATACTCTGTTACAGGTACAAGTACTGACTCCACACTGTCAGAATACTCTGTTACAGGTACAAGTACTGACTCCACACTGTCAGAATACTCTGTTACAGGTACAAGTACTGACTCCACACTGTCAGAATACTCTGTTACAGGTACAAGTACTGACTCCACACTGTCAGAATACTCTGTTACAGGTACAAGTACTGACTCCACACTGTCAGAATACTCTGTTACAGGTACAAGTACTGACTCCACACTGTCAGAATACTCTGTTACAGGTACAAGTACTGACTCCACACTGTCAGAATACTCTGTTACAGGTACAAGTACTGACTCCACACTGTCAGAATACTCTGTTACAGGTACAAGTACTGACTCCACACTGTCAGAATACTCTGTTACAGGTACAAGTACTGACTCCACACTGTCAGAATACTCTGTTACAGGTACAAGTACTGACTCCACACTGTCAGAATACTCTGTTACAGGTACAAGTACTGACTCCACACTGTCAGAATACTCTGTTACAGGTACAAGTACTGACTCCACACTGTCAGAATACTCTGTTACAGGTACAAGTACTGACTCCACACTGTCAGAATACTCTGTTACAGGTACAAGTACTGACTCCACTGTCAGAATACTCTGTTACAGGTACAAGTACTGACTCCACACTGTCAGAATACTCTGTTACAGGTACAAGTACTGACTCCACACTGTCAGAATACTCTGTTACAGGTACAAGTACTGACTCCACACTGTCAGAATACTCTGTTACAGGTACAAGTACTGACTCCACACTGTCAGAATACTCTGTTACAGGTACAAGTACTGACTCCACACTGTCAGAATACTCTGTTACAGGTACAAGTACTGACTCCACACTGTCAGAATACTCTGTTACAGGTACAAGTACTGACTCCACACTGTCAGAATACTCTGTTACAGGTACAAGTACTGACTCCACACTGTCAGAATACTCTGTTACAGGTACAAGTACTGACTCCACACTGTCAGAATACTCTGTTACAGGTACAAGTACTGACTCCACACTGTCAGAATACTCTGTTACAGGTACAAGTACTGACTCCACTGTCAGAATACTCTGTTACAGGTACAAGTACTGACTCCACACTGTCAGAATACTCTGTTACAGGTACAAGTACTGACTCCACACTGTCAGAATACTCTGTTACAGGTACAAGTACTGACTCCACACTGTCAGAATACTCTGTTACAGGTACAAGTACTGACTCCACTGTCAGAATACTCTGTTACAGGTACAAGTACTGACTCCACACTGTCAGAATACTCTGTTACAGGTACAAGTACTGACTCCACACTGTCAGAATACTCTGTTACAGGTACAAGTACTGACTCCACACTGTCAGAATACTCTGTTACAGGTACAAGTACTGACTCCACACTGTCAGAATACTCTGTTACAGGTACAAGTACTGACTCCACACTGTCAGAATACTCTGTTACAGGTACAAGTACTGACTCCACACTGTCAGAATACTCTGTTACAGGTACAAGTACTGACTCCACACTGTCAGAATACTCTGTTACAGGTACAAGTACTGACTCCACACTGTCAGAATACTCTGTTACAGGTACAAGTACTGACTCCACACTGTCAGAATACTCTGTTACAGGTACAAGTACTGACTCCACACTGTCAGAATACTCTGTTACAGGTACAAGTACTGACTCCACACTGTCAGAATACTCTGTTACAGGTACAAGTACTGACTCCACACTGTCAGAATACTCTGTTACAGGTACAAGTACTGACTCCACTGTCAGAATACTCTGTTACAGGTACAAGTACTGACTCCACACTGTCAGAATACTCTGTTACAGGTACAAGTACTGACTCCACACTGTCAGAATACTCTGTTACAGGTACAAGTACTGACTCCACACTGTCAGAATACTCTGTTACAGGTACAAGTACTGACTCCACACTGTCAGAATACTCTGTTACAGGTACAAGTACTGACTCCACACTGTCAGAATACTCTGTTACAGGTACAAGTACTGACTCCACACTGTCAGAATACTCTGTTACAGGTACAAGTACTGACTCCACACTGTCAGAATACTCTGTTACAGGTACAAGTACTGACTCCACACTGTCAGAATACTCTGTTACAGGTACAAGTACTGACTCCACACTGTCAGAATACTCTGTTACAGGTACAAGTACTGACTCCACACTGTCAGAATACTCTGTTACAGGTACAAGTACTGACTCCACACTGTCAGAATACTCTGTTACAGGTACAAGTACTGACTCCACTGTCAGAATACTCTGTTACAGGTACAAGTACTGACTCCACACTGTCAGAATACTCTGTTACAGGTACAAGTACTGACTCCACACTGTCAGAATACTCTGTTACAGGTACAAGTACTGACTCCACACTGTCAGAATACTCTGTTACAGGTACAAGTACTGACTCCACACTGTCAGAATACTCTGTTACAGGTACAAGTACTGACTCCACTGTCAGAATACTCTGTTACAGGTACAAGTACTGACTCCACACTGTCAGAATACTCTGTTACAGGTACAAGTACTGACTCCACTGTCAGAATACTCTGTTACAGGTACAAGTACTGACTCCACACTGTCAGAATACTCTGTTACAGGTACAAGTACTGACTCACACTGTCAGAATACTCTGTTACAGGTACAAGTACTGACTCCACACTGTCAGAATACTCTGTTACAGGTACAAGTACTGACTCCACACTGTCAGAATACTCTGTTACAGGTACAAGTACTGACTCCACACTGTCAGAATACTCTGTTACAGGTACAAGTACTGACTCCACACTGTCAGAATACTCTGTTACAGGTACAAGTACTGACTCCACACTGTCAGAATACTCTGTTACAGGTACAAGTACTGACTCCACACTGTCAGAATACTCTGTTACAGGTACAAGTACTGACTCCACACTGTCAGAATACTCTGTTACAGGTACAAGTACTGACTCCACACTGTCAGAATACTCTGTTACAGGTACAAGTACTGACTCCACACTGTCAGAATACTCTGTTACAGGTACAAGTACTGACTCCACACTGTCAGAATACTCTGTTACAGGTACAAGTACTGACTCCACACTGTCAGAATACTCTGTTACAGGTACAAGTACTGACTCCACTGTCAGAATACTCTGTTACAGGTACAAGTACTGACTCCACACTGTCAGAATACTCTGTTACAGGTACAAGTACTGACTCCACACTGTCAGAATACTCTGTTACAGGTACAAGTACTGACTCCACACTGTCAGAATACTCTGTTACAGGTACAAGTACTGACTCCACACTGTCAGAATACTCTGTTACAGGTACAAGTACTGACTCCACACTGTCAGAATACTCTGTTACAGGTACAAGTACTGACTCCACTGTCAGAATACTCTGTTACAGGTACAAGTACTGACTCCACACTGTCAGAATACTCTGTTACAGGTACAAGTACTGACTCCACACTGTCAGAATACTCTGTTACAGGTACAAGTACTGACTCCACACTGTCAGAATACTCTGTTACAGGTACAAGTACTGACTCCACACTGTCAGAATACTCTGTTACAGGTACAAGTACTGACTCCACACTGTCAGAATACTCTGTTACAGGTACAAGTACTGACTCCACACTGTCAGAATACTCTGTTACAGGTACAAGTACTGACTCCACACTGTCAGAATACTCTGTTACAGGTACAAGTACTGACTCCACACTGTCAGAATACTCTGTTACAGGTACAAGTACTGACTCCACACTGTCAGAATACTCTGTTACAGGTACAAGTACTGACTCCACTGTCAGAATACTCTGTTACAGGTACAAGTACTGACTCCACACTGTCAGAATACTCTGTTACAGGTACAAGTACTGACTCCACACTGTCAGAATACTCTGTTACAGGTACAAGTACTGACTCCACACTGTCAGAATACTCTGTTACAGGTACAAGTACTGACTCCACACTGTCAGAATACTCTGTTACAGGTACAAGTACTGACTCCACACTGTCAGAATACTCTGTTACAGGTACAAGTACTGACTCCACACTGTCAGAATACTCTGTTACAGGTACAAGTACTGACTCCACACTGTCAGAATACTCTGTTACAGGTACAAGTACTGACTCCACACTGTCAGAATACTCTGTTACAGGTACAAGTACTGACTCCACACTGTCAGAATACTCTGTTACAGGTACAAGTACTGACTCCACACTGTCAGAATACTCTGTTACAGGTACAAGTACTGACTCCACACTGTCAGAATACTCTGTTACAGGTACAAGTACTGACTCCACACTGTCAGAATACTCTGTTACAGGTACAAGTACTGACTCCACTGTCAGAATACTCTGTTACAGGTACAAGTACTGACTCCACACTGTCAGAATACTCTGTTACAGGTACAAGTACTGACTCCACACTGTCAGAATACTCTGTTACAGGTACAAGTACTGACTCCACACTGTCAGAATACTCTGTTACAGGTACAAGTACTGACTCCACTGTCAGAATACTCTGTTACAGGTACAAGTACTGACTCCACACTGTCAGAATACTCTGTTACAGGTACAAGTACTGACTCCACACTGTCAGAATACTCTGTTACAGGTACAAGTACTGACTCCACTGTCAGAATACTCTGTTACAGGTACAAGTACTGACTCCACACTGTCAGAATACTCTGTTACAGGTACAAGTACTGACTCCACACTGTCAGAATACTCTGTTACAGGTACAAGTACTGACTCCACACTGTCAGAATACTCTGTTACAGGTACAAGTACTGACTCCACTGTCAGAATACTCTGTTACAGGTACAAGTACTGACTCCACACTGTCAGAATACTCTGTTACAGGTACAAGTACTGACTCCACACTGTCAGAATACTCTGTTACAGGTACAAGTACTGACTCCACACTGTCAGAATACTCTGTTACAGGTACAAGTACTGACTCCACTGTCAGAATACTCTGTTACAGGTACAAGTACTGACTCCACACTGTCAGAATACTCTGTTACAGGTACAAGTACTGACTCCACACTGTCAGAATACTCTGTTACAGGTACAAGTACTGACTCCACACTGTCAGAATACTCTGTTACAGGTACAAGTACTGACTCCACACTGTCAGAATACTCTGTTACAGGTACAAGTACTGACTCCACACTGTCAGAATACTCTGTTACAGGTACAAGTACTGACTCCACACTGTCAGAATACTCTGTTACAGGTACAAGTACTGACTCCACACTGTCAGAATACTCTGTTACAGGTACAAGTACTGACTCCACCTGTCAGAATACTCTGTTACAGGTACAAGTACTGACTCCACTGTCAGAATACTCTGTTACAGGTACAAGTACTGACTCCACACTGTCAGAATACTCTGTTACAGGTACAAGTACTGACTCCACTGTCAGAATACTCTGTTACAGGTACAAGTACTGACTCCACACTGTCAGAATACTCTGTTACAGGTACAAGTACTGACTCCACACTGTCAGAATACTCTGTTACAGGTACAAGTACTGACTCCACACTGTCAGAATACTCTGTTACAGGTACAAGTACTGACTCCACACTGTCAGAATACTCTGTTACAGGTACAAGTACTGACTCCACACTGTCAGAATACTCTGTTACAGGTACAAGTACTGACTCCACTGTCAGAATACTCTGTTACAGGTACAAGTACTGACTCCACACTGTCAGAATACTCTGTTACAGGTACAAGTACTGACTCCACACTGTCAGAATACTCTGTTACAGGTACAAGTACTGACTCCACTGTCAGAATACTCTGTTACAGGTACAAGTACTGACTCCACACTGTCAGAATACTCTGTATTTTAGACGCATCATCGACCTGATTATTACCACCTGAGTGAATCACGAGTCTGTGTCACCTCTCTCTCTCTTCACGCTCTGGTTTTGGTCTCCACCAGCTCCTGAGATAAATATCTGCCTCTTTAGCCGCTGAACGCTTCTCATCGTTCACCAGCTCGCCTCAGCAGGAGGTGCACGGAAGGGAAACCAGACAGGAAGTGAAACCGGGAGCTAAAAGAGGCTGAGGAAGCTGCAGAGCTGCCGAGAGTCACAAACCGAGCAGATCCAGAGCAGACAGTCGACAGATATCACACACAGAGACGCCTCGGGCCTCTGCTGAGCACCGAGGATGACGCTCGCAGCCGTTGCCACGGTTACCAGCTGTTAATGGATGAGCGCTGGTGGGAACAGGCGGTCCTGAGGGGCGGCGGTGACATAAGGCCTCGACTCCTAACGATGTTTCATGGAAGTGATTTGTGCAGCGGCAGAAAACAGTGTGAGGTTCGCTGCAGAAGCTTGTGGTTTGTTTCTGCAGCAGCCGGCTGCTCGAGACAGATCTAATCAGCGTGATGAACCACAGAGGATCTGGATCGTGTCATCGCGCCCCGGCAAACTATTTCCCTCGGATCAGACGGTTGAACAGGCCGTTAATCAGCTGAGACACATGCAAACGGCCGTGTTCACGCTCAGATACGGATCCGCTATCTGCTTTCCTGGAATCAGAGCCGTATCAGATCAGAACGTTTGGGCCTTGTTTTCAGCTGCTCTGCCTCCAGTCGCTCCTGATCCAGTGTGTCAGACGCCGTCACTCTCCGTGGACCGCCGTTACGATGGCGTCCAGTCGTACCTCCAAGTCTTTGAGGGCGGAGGCTCTGGGTTTTTGGATCCACCCTGTAGTTTTGTCATAAAAAGTTTAATTTTGAACCACAAAGCGTTCGTCAGACGTCTGTGACTGAAGCTGGATCACCAGAGAACGCCGGCGAGGACGCTAAATGTCTTTGGATGTGTACGACCACGGGGAAACACCGCGAGGGCCGAAACACTTCCTGTTTCTACTGTAACATACCGACAGGTGACGTCACCTGGCTGTTATTTTAACATAACATGGTATCACACAGTGAAGTGACGCAGTGAACAACACCGACATCAACCATAAGTAGTGTTTAAATCACTGACAGCATCACACACGCACACACACACACACACACACACACACACACATGTGTGTGTGTGTGTGTGTGTGTGTGTGTGGAGAGAGAGAGGTCATGCAGCCTCCTGAGTTGTCACTCATTTGAAAAGGCCAAAACACTTTTACTATTTTATCTCCTATCCACACACACACACACACACACACACACACATACAGACACACACACACACACACACACACACACACACACACACCACTATCCCTCTCCTGCGTCTCTCTCTCCAACAAGGCCGGCCATTCATCCACCACGCGGGCCGACGTGCCTGGAATCAGATCTGTGCTGCACAATGACCAGAGTGTCCTGTGTGTGTGTGTGTGTGTGTGTGTGTGTGTGTGTGTGTGTGTGTGTGTGTGTGTGTGTGTCTGACGTGTTCACACCTGAATGCTAATCGAGCAGCAGCAGGTTTTGTGAGGCGGTGAAAGGGCAGGTGGAGGAAAAAGGACAGGTGTGTGTGGTTTGGTTCGTCAGGTTTGTCTGACCCGCCTGCGCTCGGTGCCTTGCTGCAGGGTAACGGCAGCGGTCAGAGGTCACAGGAGTGTGTCTGCAGGTACGTTCCAGCCTGCGTGTCAGCGAGGGGTTAACAGCAGCCGAACAATCACCAGCCTCCACGCTGAACACGCCTGTGTGGAAGCTGCTGACAGCGCGCTCTGAGGAAGTGCGGCGGCGTTGCGACATCGCGCCGAGCAGCTTCTGCTTTTGTTTGCCAACAGTGAAATGTGGCTGAACCAGCAGTGAGTCAGCGCGGTCACTCCCTCCGACACACACACACACACACACACACACACACACACACAGCGTCTGTCACACACGCTCTGTGAGGACCGTGAGATCACGGCGGGTGTAGCCTGTCAGACGGCCCGCGGGCGTCTGCACGGAGAAAACATCCTGATGAGTCGCTGCCTGTTGTGTCAGCTGGAGGCCACAACAGCTTGACTCACTGGGGTGACGGTTCGAGTCCCGTCAGGTGAAACATCAGCGCCACGCGGCTGCAGCAGGGCCTGCAGACGTAGATCTGACGGAGGAAGTGTGAATGTACCCCGTCTCATTCTGGCGTGATGTGAACATGAAAGCGTTCAGGAAAGCCCCCTCCCTCCCTGCGATCGGCCCGTCAGACTCTCGGTGAACTGTGTGGTATGTTCGGCATGTTTCTGACGTGATGCGACTCTGAAACTCACCTGGTGTGTTTCTGTCACACTGAACTGGTTTCTGACTGCGGCTCAACCGGAACGAGCACCTTAAAGGAGCAGGTCGCCCAAACATGAAGGACACGTCTCCACACAGCTCGTCTGCAGAAGCCTCCACGTCACAAACCACGTTTACACCTTCGACATGCAGTCGAGTTCACGCACGCTAACACTGTTAGCTTTGCAGCTACAGTGAAGATTTCACCTGTGAGAGGACGTAAACAACATGTAGCTGTTAGCCACCCAGAGTGAGGGAAGGGCTGAGCATGCTAATGTTACCTTAATGTTACCTGGGCCTTATCTAATGCCTGTTATCAGTTAGCGTTAGCGTTAGCGTTGGTACTAGCTGTCGTTTCTCACTGGAATCAGGTGAAAGCTGTTGTCCAGCTGGAGCAGACAGGCTGAGACGGGCACGAGGTCAAATGTCTCCAGCAGGTTGCATGACATCATCTCAGTGTGTCCTACGTGATCCTTCTTCCTGTTTGTTTGATTAAACTACTGAACCATTTTCCAACATGAAGCCACGGATCTGTGAGGACTTCTGTCTCCAGGAGGAACCAGAGGACCACAGACAGGAAGTCGGACCGAACAGAACTGTTTCCTGCTGATCTCTGAACCTTCATGCACCTGAGCTCTCGTCCCGGCTGTTACCTGGCAACCCAGGTTTGACACGGGGCGGCGGGCTGACGTGTCACCAGCGACGTGTTTCACCTCCACGGGGACGAAGGATCTGTTTTTATTATTTATCTCATATTCTGCATCTTCTCAGGTGAGAATAATAAGACAGGAAGATAACTGAACATCAACTCAATATGTGAATGATGAGCTCACGTTTCGGTACAGAGCTACAGGAAGTTCAACATCAGTAAACGTGCAATCAGTGACAATCTTACGTCTTCCAGATGTGTTCAGAAAAAATAAAATGAAAGCAGCGTGTGTGTGAATCTGAAATATGACACAAACAAGTTACATGTAATAGAGACGACCGACATCGTGAGGCATGTCTGAGCAGCGCAGTGATCTCCAAGAAGACGACGAGTCTGAAACAGAAGCAGGTCGTCGGCGTGTCGTGCCGAGCTGGAGACGAACCACAGATGCAGATGTGAAGCTGTGGAGTCAGAGTCCATCATCGCAGAGAAGTCGGAGGTTCCACCTAACAACAGATCAGACTGTGGGGACAAACAGAGGAGGAGTCCAGCAGGGCGGAGGAGGACAGCGAGAGGTTCGGTCTGCAGCGGGACGCATCACGAGACGACCGACAGCGACGCATTCAAGGACCAGCTGGTGATCGTAACATCCGGTCGTCCTCAGAGAGTTGGAGCTGAACCAGAGACGCTGCTCGTCCTGGAGAACCTGACGATACCAGAACACATGACCTTACGTAGCCGGGCTCTGAAGTCGCATCGGGCCCAGAATCACCAGACATCAGACTGCTGCTTCACCTCACGTCGAACAAAAGAAGGCACTTGAACGCATCGCAGAGACGACAGCTGTACGTTCTCTCTGAACACACACGGAGGCGTTTTCAGATTTATTCTCCTCTCTGATATTCAGGATTTATAGCTCAGCACTGAGCTGAAGATGTGACGAGCATGAAGAGGAGGAGGAGGAGAGGAGGAGGAGGAGAGGAAGAGGAGGAGGAGAGGAAGAGGAGGAGAAGAGGAAGAGGAGGAGAGGAGGAGGAGAGGAGGAGAGGAGGCCCGTGGCCGCGGGGGCGAACATGGCCGCAGTCGAGGGAAAACTTCAAAGCTCAGCGTGACGTCTGCGATAAAGACATCAAACGGAGGAAGACGAGCCGCCGCTCCTCGTCTTCAACACGCTCCGTGTTAGCTCGCCGTGTCAGCAGCAGACGGGCCAGCTGAGGCTGATGGGACGCCGTGACGCTGCAGGCGTGACCTGATGGTGGCGCTGCAGAGGAGCAGACGCCAAGACAGTGATGACACATGTGATGACACAAGCCTCTCTGTGGCGGACATGTTGGATGATGCTGTGTGTGTGTGTGTGTGTGTCAACAAAGCTGACACGAGCAGCGAAAGAGGAAGTAGAGAGCTGCCTGTTTCTCTCGTATCGATGGCGTCGAGTCGGAGCACAAACAGGAAGCAGAGAGAGAGAGAGAGTCACGGAGGTCAGATTGCATCATCACAGTCTCTCTCGCTGGTCAGCTCGCTGTCGTGTCAACAGGAAGCGGAGAGAGAGAGGAAAAGAGGACAAAGGCTTTCATCATCATCGTCGTCATCGTCGTCATCATCACGGGAGAGTTTAAACACTCGCAGACACACACACGACAGATCAGATTACATTTAAAGGGCCGGTTCGTACAGTAGAACCGACTGTGCTTGATTCAGATGTGATGTGACAACAGAGAGAATCTCAGGAGGAGGAGAAGCAACAACGCAGTGATGATGCAGAGCGTTGTTAGCGTGCAGGACGAGCGAGGACCCAACGACTGCGCCGAAATTTCCTCACGATACAGAGCTGCAAAACAGCTAATAAAACCAGTTAATCGTCGGCTAACAGCTGAACTCCACTCGGGAGTGTTGGTGTTGTTTACAATCAAACTGGCTAGCTGGTTAGCATGCTAACGTTAACAGATGTCTCTGCGACACGAGACAGACAAATCTTCAACATGACGTCAAGACTGTCGTGTCTTCACACTCTGTTGATTAATTTCAGCTGAGCTAAGCTAAGCTAACTAAGCTAAGCTGAGCTAAGCTAAGCTAGCCACGTCTTGACTCCAGCTCCGAGAATTTTTTGAACGTTGTAAACTAAAAATCTTTCAGTTTAGACAACGTTCAAAAAATTCTGCTGAGCTAAGCTAAGCTAAGCTAATCACGTCTTGACCCCAGCTCCGAGGATTGTGGAAAGACTGGAAGCGGGAGTGTTGGTGTTGTTTACTATTAAACTGGCTAGCTGGTTAGCATGCTAACGTTAACAGATGTCTCTGCAACACGAGACAGACAAATCATCAACATGACGTCAAAACTGTCGTGTCTTCACACTCTGTTGATTAATTTCAATGAATTTTTTGAATGTTGTAAACTAAACTATTGTGGAACCGTTCCACAATCCTCGGAGCTGGGGTCAAGACGTGGTTAGCTTAGCTTAGCTCAGCAGAATTTTTTGAACGTTGTAAACTAAAAATCTTGCAGCTAATAAAGCCAGTTAATCGTCGGCTAACAGCTGAACTCCACTCGGGAGTGTTGGTGTTGTTCACAATCCTCAGAACCGGCTAGCGTGGCTAGCATGCTAACTCAGCTTAGCACAGATGACTCGGCAAGCATGACATCGAAACTGTCGTAGCCTGGCTACACTCTGTTGATTAATTTCAATGAATTTTTTGAACGCTGTAAACTAAAAATCTTGCACGCTGCATCTTCAAGATGCAACGTGCAAGATTTTTAGTTTACAACGTTCAAAAAATTCTGCTAAGCTAAGCTAACCACGTCTTGACCCCAGCGGAACGGTTCCACAATCCTCGGAGCTGGGGTCAAGACGTGGTTAGCTTAGCTTAGCTTAGCTTAGCTTAGCACAAAGACTGGAAGCAGAGGGAAACGGCTAGCCTGGCTAACATCTCAGCAGAAATATAAGATATATCCTCAAACGCTACAAGCTGTTTGTCTTTTTCTTTCTGCGAGCCGTGCAGCCTCGATTATAAAAAGGTCTGTCCGTCTGTGTTCTGAGTCCAGCTGAGCCCTGTGTGAGGGTTCTGTCTGGTTCTGGACGGAGCCGGTCCGTGGAGCCCGGTTCTGTCTGGTTCTGGACGGAGCCGGGCCGTGGAGCCCGGTTCTGTCTGCTGCCGGACTCCTGGAGGTCACTTCCTCTCACTGTAAACACTGTTTGTAATCCTGACAGACTTCACTGAGATGTGATGTCAGGGACTTCTCCCTCCTCGCAGACAGAGAGCATGCTGGGACGGCGGGCTGCTGCCTGGAGCCACAGCGCCTCCTGCAGGCCCAGCGAGGAGCTGCAGCGCAGAGACGGACCTGATACCTGACTTCTGTCCTGAAATACTCATCAGGAACGATCATACATGTTGTTCCAGCTGCTTTAGATTTCACTCGTTAGTTTTACAGAAGCTTCTTATATTTCTTTCTGGAGATTTAAAGTCTGGTGATAAACGTGTTGATATAAAACACACTGATGTTGTTCACGCTGTCACTGAAGTGTGTGTGTGTGTGTGTGTGAGGATGTGTGAAGGCATTAATATGTGTGTGAGCAGCATGTGGTGGTGCATATATTTGTGTGTGTGTGTGTGTGTGTGTGTCAGCAGACGGTGCAGCTCACACACACCACAGGAAGTCTCTTCCTCCCAGCTGTCGGCGCCGGTGGGAAGTACATTTGTGATTCTGCAGTACTTGTACTTCACTCGAGTATTTGTTTCCACGTCGGCTCCAGATGTCGTCCCGTGTGTCTCCATCGACGTCACAACCTGAAGATATAATGTGAATATTCTCATTCATCCAGGTCATAGTTATCTCAAGGAAACTGAATCGAACGCAACTGGATTTGGTTTTTGTCTTGAAGACGTTTCACCTCTCATCCGAGAGGCTTCATCAGTTCCTGCTCGCTTGACTAGGCTGGGACTAGTCCAACTAGCCGGTGTGGAGGTCCAGCTATTTAACCTCTCAGGAGGCGGTCACAAGGCCACTGATGTCTGTGGGTCTTCAAAGACAAAAAACAAATCCAGTTGTGTTCGATTCAATTTCCTTGAGATAACCTGAAGATATAACGTGAAGATAACAGTGTGTTTTATTCTGTCGTCTGTCGGTGAAACTTCCAGGAGAGAGTCAGAGAGGAAGGACGAGACGAGACGAAACACAACGTGAAGAAGATTTAAACATAATCTCGTCTCACACATGATGAAGAAACGACACACATACGTGGCTTCACTCACGCTGCAGAGTTGTGATGGTGTGCTGCAGTCTGAGCTCACATCATTCACTGCTCTCAGCTGACTGCCTTCAGTCTGTTAACACACATTAGAGTAGATTTCTGCAGCTCAAGGATGAAAATGTCTGATTATTACTCCATTACTTCCCTTATTTTCCCTGTCAGCTCTCGATAATAAGAACTGAGCGTTCCATGGAGTAATAATCAGACATTTCCATCCTTGAGCTGCAGAAATCTACTGCACTCGGTAATCGACTCGTCAGGGCTTCCCCACACAGGCAGGCTGCTGGAGGAGAGGGTGAGTTGAGCTGTGTTTTTAATACAAATCCAGCAAAGCTAGCAGATGTTTGATGCTTCGTACTGTGTGCTGGGACTGTACATGTACTGTTGCTGAAGTTTGCTGCTGTTCTCACCATTAATTGTGGCTTTTTGATGGCGGTTTCTAGTTGGAGACATAAGCTGCAGTGTATTGTTATCGTGCGGTCTTTTCTGAGGTTGCTAAAACTAGCTAAGCTAGCGGTCAGCTAACTTGACCTCTCGAGGGGGAGTCTTACTCGGTGTCACGGTGTGTTAGACCATGGATTAAACTCACACCGGAATATCCCTTTAACACGTTCAAACAGGTTCTGTGAGGTGGACTGACGGGTCGGTTCGGTGGTTTGAAGACGTCTCAGATGAGCTGAGGACCGACAGACCACAGCTCACCGTCTGTGACACAAACATCAGTTCACCAGAAAACATCTAAAAACACCTCCAGCTGAAGACCGTGAGGACAAACTGTGTGCAGATTCAGATTAATAATGTAAAACATAACAGAGACACATCCTGATGCTTCGGTCAGGATCGTATTGATCTCCAGGGCTGAAATCAAACCACCATCAGTATTTAAATGAATGAGTCTGTCTGCTTCAGTTCTGTTTCCTGTTTTATTTTGGTGACTACGTTTACATTTAGAGCATCTATCAGACGCTTCTGTCGAGGTGGAGGTGACGAACTCTCCTCCTGTTTCAGATCCACTTCCTGTCCTCGTGTGTTTCCCTCCTCATGTGTCCAATCACCTGCCCTCGTTTGTGACAGTTTGTCTTCTGTAGCAGCTGTTCACTTCGTCTCCTCGTCGTCCACGATGACTCCGCCTCACTCTTTGTGTTTTGTTTGCCTCCTGTGTACCGAGCGATCGTGCCCTGACCCGTCTGTGAGTCGGGTCTGGGTTGAGTTCTGTATACAGACCATCTGGTCCCGTCAGCAGAACTTCACTGTTCTCGTCTTCAAACTGTTGGTTCAGGCGACACACCCTCGTGGTTAGCTTCAGGAGAACTTGGTGCTTTGGGCCGAAACATCGATGTCACTTCTTTAACTTGAGCTCAGCTACATTTGGGACGTAACCGTTGTTCTGGTGTCTCACTGGACCTGAACAGAACTCCTTCTCCTGACTTCTTCCTTCTACCAGGAACATAACTGTGGTTCTGAACATCTTCCTCACCTCTGCTGTGACCGAGGCCGACAGACAGGACGAGCAGGAGAGCGCCGAGGCCAAACGAGGCCGGCGTGGTCGGGTGGAGGTGAGCGCGTCCGCCGCTGAGGTCATGAATATTTAAAGCTCATTCCTGCGGCGCCGCGGAGGGAAACGCATGAACTTTTAATGAGCCGCAGGTTAAATGGGACATTTTATGTCCGTAAATGGCTCCTCGAGCGTCGGCTGAATATCAATCAGCACCGAGCGGCTGAACCGGTGCTGGTTCTGCTGGACTTCACTCTGACGTCAGCGTCACCGTCTCGTCTCGTGTCGTCTGACTGAACTTAATAAAACATGAGCAATATTTTAGAAGGTAACTTCTGTCTTCTTCTGTCCTGCAGGAGGTCTCACAGCAGCGTGAAGACGCTGCTGTGAGACCTCCTGCAGGACAGAAGAAGACAGAAGAAGAAGAAGAAGAAGAAGAAGAAGAGAGAAGTTTAAACAGACAGAATCACTTTAAACAGACTTTAGATCAGAAATCTCAAACTCCTCCGGTTTTAATCCGACCCTTTAAAATCCTGTCAGCAGTGTGTGTGTGTGTGTGTGTGTGTGTGTGTGTGTGTGTGTGTGTGTGTGTGTGTGTGTGTGTGTGTGTGTGTGTGTGACACAGCTGCAGCATTAAGATGCTCCTCACACTCTGCGGCTCCGTCGGACGCTGATGACGTGACTCTAATGTGAATAAATCTGTTAGCGACGCTTCTGCTCAGCCGCTAACAGAACAGAACGGATCAGAACATATCAGGTCAGAACGGGTCAGAACAGAACAGAACAGAACAGAACGGATCAGAACAGAACAGAACGGATCAGAACAGAACAGAACAGAGCGGATCAGAACAGAACGGGTCAGAACAGAACAGGACAGAACAGAACGGATCAGAACAGAACTGATCAGAAGAGAACAGAACAGAACGGATCAGAACATATCAGGACAGAACGGGTCAGAACAGAACGGATCAGAACAGAACAGAACAGAACAGAACGGATCAGAACAGAACAGAACAGAACGGATCAGAACATATCAGGACAGAACAGAACAGAACTGACCAGAATGGATCAGAACAGAACTGATCAGAAGAGAACAGAACAGAACGGATCAGAACAGATCAGGACAGAACGGATCAGAACAGAACAGAACAGAACAGAACGGATCAGAACAGAACAGAACAGAACAGAGCGGATCAGAACGGAACAGAACAGGACAGAACAGAACAGAACGGATCAGATCAGAACAGAACAGAACAGAACAGAACAGAACAGATCAGACCAGAACAGAACAGAACAGAATGGATCAGAACAGATCAGATCAGAACAGAACAGAACAGAACAGAACAGAACAGAACAGAACAGAACAGAACAGATCAGACCGGATCAGAACAGATCGGATCAGGACAGGAGGACTGTAGATGTGACCGTCCTCCTGGTACGTCTGCAGGTGGTCGGACTCGTCAGCGAGCTCAGGTTCTGGTCCGGGTCTCTGTGCAGGCTGACGACCCGGTGTCGTTGTTCTGCTGCCTCAGCAGGGTCGAGGTGGAGGGTCATCGTCAGCTTCATGAGACTCACCTGAGCCCGGTTCTCTGTGAGGCTCACCTGAGCCCGGTTCTCTGTGAGGCTCACCTGAGCCCGGTTCTCTGTGAGGCTCACCTGAGCCCGGTTCTCTGTGAGGCTCACCTGCTCCTCACTGCCTCCACTCAGGTGAGGACAGACTCACCAGGTAGACGTCACCTGTGCAGACCAGGTGTTGATGATGTATATCCAGCAGGACGAGGCGTCTCCGTCTGTACTGTGAGAGTTTCAGCTCCCTGGTTTCCTCCCTGTAAACTCACAGCCTGTTTATTGATGAGCAGAACAAAAACCCATTTCCCCAAACGAGACCGGACCCAGACAGGCGTAATGAGTCTGGATGAAGCCGGGTCCATTACAGCTGCACCACATCAGGCTTCATTAGCTGCAGCCATCGGCTCTGCAGAGGCCCAGACACCAGCTGATGCTGCAGGACATTAAGGAGAACCTCCGGATCCATTAGACCCAAAGTTTGTCTGGAAACAAAGCAGAGATTCACCGTCATCATCTCCCTGATTAACCTCAGGAGCATCAGAGGAGCCACGTCCACGGAGAGGAGCTCAGATACCAGAGAGGAGGTCCTCCTCTCCTCCTCCTGATGATATAAAGTCCTCCTCTCCTCCTCCTGATGATATAAAGTCCTCCTCTCCTCCTCCTGATGATATAAAGTCCTCCTCTCCTCCTCCTGATGATATAAAGTCCTCCTCTCCTCCTCCTGATGATATAAAGTCCTCCTCTCCTCCTCCTGATGATATAAAGTCCTCCTCTCCTCCTCCTATGATGATATAAAGTCCTCCTCTCCTCCTCCCGATGATATAAAGTCCTCCTCTCCTCCTCCTGATGATATAAAGTCCTCCTCTCCTCCTCCTGATGATATAAAGTCCTCCTCTCCTCCTCCTGATGATATAAAGTCCTCCTCTCCTCCTCCCGATGATATAAAGTCCTCCTCTCCTCCTCCTGATGATATAAAGTCCTCCTCTCCTCCTCCTGATGATATAAAGTCCTCCTCTCCTCCTCCTGATGATATAAAGTCCTCCTCTCCTCCTCCCGATGATATAAAGTCCTCCTCTCCTCCTCCTGATGATATAAAGTCCTCCTCTCCTCCTCCTGATGATATAAAGTCCTCCTCTCCTCCTCCTGATGATATAAAGTCCTCCTCTCCTCCTCCTGATGATATAAAGTCCTCCTCTCCTCCTCCCGATGATATAAAGTCCTCCTCTCCTCCTGATGATATAAAGTCCTCCTCTCCTCCTCCTGATGATATAAAGTCCTCCTCTCCTCCTCCTGATGATATAAAGTCCTCCTCCTCTCCTCCTGATGATATAAAGTCCTCCTCTCCTCCTCCTGATGATATAAAGTCCTCCTCCTCTCCTCCTGATGATATAAAGTCCTCCTCTCCTCCTCCTGATGATATAAAGTCCTTCTCTCCTCCTCCTGATGATATAAAGTCCTCCTCTCCTCCTCCTGATGATATAAAGTCCTCCTCCTCTCCTCCTGATGATATAAAGTCCTCCTCTCCTCCTCCCGATGATATAAAGTCCTCCTCTCCTCCTCCTGATGATATAAAGTCCTCCTCTCCTCCTCCTGATGATATAAAGTCCTCCTCTCCTCCTCCCGATGATATAAAGTCCTCCTCTCCTCCTCCTGATGATATAAAGTCCTCCTCTCCTCCTCCTGATGATATAAAGTCCTCCTCTCCTCCTCCTGATGATATAAAGTCCTCCTCTCCTCCTCCTGATGATATAAAGTCCTCCTCTCCTCCTCCTCTCCTCCTCCTCTCCTCCTCCTCTCCTCCTCCTCTGCTCCTCCTCTCCTCCTCCTCTGCTCCTCCTCTCCTCCTCCTCTGCTCCTGATCTCAGAGTGATGCTTCATCAGACGATCAGCTGATCACATCAGGATCTGAATCAATCTGAATTAAATCTGTGAGTTTTTCTTCTTTCTAACTTTAGTTTCTGACCCGTGTTGAGAACAGAACCTCTGAACAGAACCTGGGCCCGCTGCTCCTCCTCCTCCTCCTCTGCGAGGCAGCTGCTGGAGGTTCAGCTCGCGTAATCACTTTTTTGTTAATTCCATTACGGTTAATGGAGCGTGAACTATCATCCAGCCTGCTCCGAACAACAGATCCACAGCTCCTCTAACGACGTCGGTAATGAAATGGGTCCGGAGCGGAGTAACGAGCTCATCACTGCAGAACTTTTTACTGCAGATGGACCCGGTGGATGTGAGGCCGGAGAGAGAGAGAGAGAGCGCCTCCTCATGGTCCCAGCGAGGAAGGACAAGATGTACAGCAGAGTCCGTCTGTGGAGGAAGAAGAACTCTTACCTGAGTAAAAGTTCTGGTACCACACGGTGGAAGTCCTCATGCATTCAGAACTCTGGTCTGACGTGTTATCAGTTCTGTTATGTTGTGACCAGAGAGGTTCTGTAGCTGAGGACTCCTTCAGTGTGTCCAAACATTCAGCACCAGAACATCTGGACACACAGGGGTCTCCCTGTGTGTCCAGATGTTCTGGTGCTGAATGTTTGGACACACTGAGGACACACTGGACCCTGACGAGTAACTGAGTCGGGCCTTAGTCGTGATGACCTCGACCCCTGACGTAAGAGATGTTGGTGCCACTCCAGAACCAGCTGTCCCGCTCGGGGAGCCGGTTCTTTGTCAGCCGAAACACAAAGAACCGGTTCTGACCCGGCACCTGACCCACACAGTGTAACAGAAACAGTAAAGTCACATTAAACTCTGACTGAGTGTCTGTGGGTCAGTTTGGTGGATCTCTGCTGCCACCTGGTGTCCAGACGGAGGATCCACATGGATCCATCACTACAGAATCATCTGAGTTTGTGACCATCATGTCTCTAAATAACTGATGCTGACGAGCCGGGTGGATGTGATGGTGGTGAAGATCCTCCATCCTCCTCCAGCTCACAACGAGCTCCGTGGATTCATCTTCAGGAACCAGGTGAAGACACCTGTGATCAGACTCTGTATTTTTTGGTGCTTTGAGCTCCACAAACCAAGTTTCATCTGGTTATATGATGTCAGAGAGAAGACAGAAACCTCCACATCTCTTCAAGGTACTTCTCAAAGAACAACAGGGACACACAGCTCTGTAGATTGTGTAACACTGTGTGTCCGTGTGCACCACAAACACAGACGGCATTTCAACATCTGTAAGCATCTGCGAAGCCACCAGGTACTTTAAAGTTTATGACCCCACTTCAAAAAATCCGAACTATCCCTTTAAACACAGCACATGGAGCCTGTTAGCTAAAGCCTAATTTTTACTACTGCGTAAAGTGCTGTACGTAGGTCGCGGAGAGCCCTCTACGTAGTCAGAGAGCCTCTCCGTCGTTACTCCGACGGCACGAAATATTAGTATAAAAATTAATTAAATAAGGTGTAAAATCATACATTTCATCCTCCGACAAGCGACAACGGAGACGGCAATGGCTACGATTGGTCAGCAGTCCTGCAGCGAGTAGCGTTTCGGGAAATTGTGAGTCGGGAAATTGCATTGCTGTATCCGGCACCATGACGGAGAACTATGAGGCCTCGAGGGGTCTCCGTGGTTACTCAGTTGGATAGCGCATTACGCAGTTGCAGAAGTGTAACGCTGCCTTAACTGTGCTGTACTCTAGCATCGTTACAGCCGAATATCAGTTAGAACAAGTTAACGTTACGCAGCACGATAAAGGCGTTAATCATTAGTCAACATGCAAACCTATCTGCATGTTAGCTATCGCGTGTGTCTGTTGGAGAGTGTTAGCATGCAGACACACGCGTTAGCTAACATGCAAAACCATCTGCATGTTAGCTAACGTGTGTGTCTGTTAAACAACCCACTGAGATATTTTGCAGTCGTGTTCGTGGAAACAAACCTGCAGATTTTCAACAAGATGTCCGAAACATTTTCCAGCTGCGTTTGTGACGATTAACTACAGAGACCAGAGACCACTGTTCAGGAGCTGGTTTCAACATCGGTACAGACGTTTTTCATTTGCATCTCAGCTGTGGTTTGCAGAAACTCGCTAACATTTATTCTGGAGTCAAAGTCAAACTGTTATTCTTGAATACTTCAGATTATTATACTTCAAGTTGAACATGCAGCAGGTTCGGTCTGATCTGTGGTCGACCCGGTAAAACCATCATGAACTTGATTTGGATCCGGACACTCAAATGACAAGGAAACCAGAAACCTGCTTTCCCATTTCTTTATCTCATTGTATTTATCCATTTTTTCTTTTAGTTATTGTTAAGTGTCCTTGGGTACCCTAAAAGGCGCTATATAAATTAAATGTATTATAAAATTCAAGAAACACTTCTCCGGTTTCCTGGTCATTTAAATATCCGGATCAAGTTCATGACGGTTTTACCGGGTCGACCACAGATCAGACTGAACCTGCTGCATGTTCAACTTGAAGTGTAATAATCTGAAGGTTCACAGGCGTCACGACAGACATGAAATATACACAAGTGACGAATCAAAGCTCCTCCAGAACCGGACCGGACCCAGTCACCACTCAGTTCCACTGTAGATTTATTGGATCCACGTACTTTTATTAAAATCCTTCTGACACCAACGTTCACAACAAATATTACAATATATACATGATATTTTTCTATTTACAGCAGATGTGGCGGCCGGCTGCCTTTAAACGGTGGATAAAATCTACGGTGTGTGGCGTCAGTGTCCGAACATCTCCTGCGAGGCGTAGGTCATGTAGAGGAAGCCGTCCTCGTCCTGGTGGTCCTTGTACACCTGGGCCATGGTGAGGGACATGCTGGCCAGCCCGCTGTTGTTGATGAGCAGGTAGAAGGCCTGAGTGGGCAGCAGGGCCATCCTGTTCCTGAGAGACGGGACAAAGACACGAGTCGTTAACGAGAGGCGGACCGCACGCCGTCCGTCAGCCGCCTCGCATGCTCATGAGGAGCCGCCATTGTTCTCTGCAGGAGGAGCTGCCGTCGTCTGCAGAGTCCATTCACAGTTAGACATGCTGAGAATCTGCCTCAACACACGTGAGGACTCACACTGCATCAGTCTTCTTCTGATGTCCCACAGCACAACATGTGACACAAAGACGTCAACCAGAAGTAAAACCCATCTTCTCTCCTCACTGAAACATTTGTCAGATCTTTAAACATCCGTCCACAGTCTCCTCCTGGAGTCACCGTCAGTGTTCGACCCGTAACTCTGATAGAAACACAAACTTTCCTCCTCGAGCATCTGACTTTATGTCATTAATCTGATGTCAGCGCGTCTTGTACCGTTTCCTGAAGCTTTTCTGGTCCAAGCAGAGAAAAGCTGCGTATAAACCATCTCTACAGTCCACACAGAACCATCAGAACCATCAGTGAACCATCAGAACCATCAGTGAACCATCAGAACTATCAGAGAACCATCAGAGAACCAGGATCTGATCTTAAAGGATCAGGTCAGATATTTAACAGCAGATCTGACACTGAAGGGTGAGTTCAGGTCCTCGAGCAGGTTCTGTTCAGGCGACGGAGTTTATAATCCTTTATAGGATATTAATAATATTTATATAATCACCTCTGTTCTGTGTGAGCGCGACTCACAGCTTCATCTGTCTCTGAAGCACAAAGACCGGTCCAGAGTCGGTACCGATCACCATCAGGCTGCTCTGACGTCTCAGATCAGGTCACAGACACACGAACACACAGATATGAAAATGTTTGACTTCTGATGTCTTTGTCAGATTGTTCAGACGTGTGACGAGTCGTCAAGTCACAAGTCTTTAACCTTCAAGTAAAACATCAAGACTGGAGACAGGCTGCGAGCCGAACATGTGACAGAACATCATCTGTTCTGAACCCTGATCAAGCATTTTCTACGCCTAAACCCAAATTAGGTTGACACATCGGGTCCCTGTTCTGACCCAGGGTCAGTTTCTGGACTCGTGTTGCAGTTAAATCATTATTTAAATCTTATTTTTTAAAAGTTCTGGGCTCCAAAAAACTCATTTAAAGTCACCTCCACCGCCTGGACTAAAAGACAGAACTCAAACCACAAGGCCCGACCCGGTACATAACATGTTCATCCATGTCAAATCTGTGTGACGCTGTCAGAGCCGGTCCAGTTTGTTCACGGGTCATCTACTTCAAAAAGGCTTCTGTGCAAAGTGTGACTGGATTTTTTCCAGCTAACTCAGATAACAAGGAGAAAATCTGAAGTGCTGCGTCTCATCAGCTGTTCAGCAGCAAAACACCACGAGACGGAAACATCAGAGAGAAGACCGTCACATCGGACCAGAGGTCAGCGCCAGGACCCGAGCCTGGAACCGCTCTGCTGCGTCATCAGGAACAACAAGCATCTCAGGAATTTAGAAGCACACGAAGCCAAACAGAAGAAGGTCCAGACCCGCCTCCACATCTGCTGACTGACAGACCTCAGTCTCCACAACAGAACTCTGAGTTCTCATGAAATCTGACAAACCCTCTGCTCCTCATGATGTAAAGTCTTTTTTTAGCTGTTTTCCGTCTAAATCAAGTCTCCAGCTCCTTCAGTCGCCTGCTGTGAAGCTCCAGGAGTGTTTAGTTTATCTCCTCGCTCAGATCTGATCTCAGATCTGATCTGATGCTCGGCTTCAAACAGCCAGCAGCTCACAGTGACGTCTGACTGTCATAAAATCAGGCTGAATAGAGATTATAACACAGAGCAGAGCTGATGACTGAAGTCTCATTTTTAGGTGAACTGTTCCTTTAAATGTCTCAGAGCTGTAGCATTAAGAGTTGTGGTACAAAATAAAAGCTTCAGGAAACTTCTTCACCGTGTTCTGACCCGTGAAACACTCAGAACTCCTCCTCACATATGAATCACGCTCGGCAGCATCGGACTGGACTCTACCTGATGATGGTGACGAACTGGGTCATGGTGAGCTCGTGCGGCACCAGGAACTTGGTTTTGTCCAGAGGAGGCAGGTACTTCTCCCTCTCGTAGCGCTCAATGATGACCTGAGACAGCCGGGGGACAGGTGAGGAGGACAGGTGAGACAGAGGAGGACAGATGTCAGTCAGCACTCATGTCTCGGACACTCACCGGGATCTTGTTGCAGAACTTGGACCGGATCCCCGCCGCCTCCTGCTTCCTGGTAGCTGCACAGAGAGAAGAGAACAGTGGTGAGTCTTCACGGTGAGCAGCTGCTCTTCATCATCATCATCATCGTGCTGCTGCGGCGGCGGACACGTTACCGAAGCTCTTCCTCAGTTTGAACGGTTTGTTCTGCAGCTGCGTCTTGTCAAACGGAGGCATGTTGTGTGTGTGACGGAGCAGCAGCGCGGTCTGAGCCCAGCAGCGTTAAATAGAGGCGGCTGCGGCGCATCAGCTGATTAGCACATGGCCGCAGTCCCCGCGAGGCGTCTGCGGGTTAATCAAGTTAGACTGACTGCGCCCCGCACACAGTCCCGCAGGGCCGCGCCGAGAGCTGCAGGGGCCCCGAGAGCTGCAGGGGCCCCGAGAGCTGCAGGGGCCCTGAGAGCTGCAGGGGCCCAGAGAGCTGCAGGGCCCTGAGAGCTGCAGGGGCCCTGAGAGCTGCAGGGCCCTGAGAGCTGCAGGGGCCCAGAGAGCTGCAGGGCCCCGAGAGCTGCAGGGCCCTGAGAGCTGCAGGGCCCTGAGAGCTGCAGGGGCCCAGAGAGCTGCAGGGGCCCAGAGAGCTGCAGGGGCCCTGAGAGCTGCAGGGGCCCAGAGAGCTGCAGGGGCCCAGAGAGCTGCAGGGGCCCAGAGAGCTGCAGGGGCCCTGAGAGCTGCAGGGGCCCCAGGCTGAGAGCTGCAGGGGCCCTGAGAGCTGCAGGGGCCCTGAGAGCTGCAGGGGCCCTGAGAGCTGCAGGGGCCCGGAGAGCTGCAGGGGCCCAGAGAGCTGCAGGGGCCCAGAGAGCTGCAGGGGCCCCTTAGTGGCGAGCAGGCCCCAGACATGTGCTCAGAATGCCTGGGACTCCCCCACTCGTCCACCTAGCTGCACGGCTAACTGAGCTAGCAGGCTAACAGTAGCTACAGTGATGGATGTAGCCTCTGAGCAGGAGACAGTTAGCAGCAGTTAGCAGCTGCTCTGTGATATGCTGCCCCCTGTCTGTTTGGAGTATGAATCCAACACAGCTCTTCTTCCTTCTCGCTCTCCGACTCTCCTCTGGAGCTTCAGCCACAGATGAAACGTTGTGAGGAAACTTGTGGATTTCTCCGGTTTGAACGTTGTTGGAAACATTTGGGATGATGTGAGAACACAACTGAACACCACGAAGAGCCGTTTAGACTTTTTAATGCAGAAATGTTACAGATTATATCTGAAATTCACAAGCAAACATTAAAAATGTTCTTTTCCCACCAACACTTAAATTAATTAATCAATCTGAAGCAACATTTATCAGTAAGATTTCACCTTGTTATTGTTGAACATCTTTTAAAACTGCATTTAGTTTTATTTATTTATTTATTTCATTTTTTACCTGAACTTGACTCTTGGGTCGCTGGTTTGGTGACGTAACGCGCGCTCTTCATCAATTGGACCATTTTCTTGCCACTCACCTGAGCAGCACGGCGGTGGGCGGGGCAGAGAGGAGTTGATGTCACCTCGCAGGTATGTGAAGTTACTTCATGTGAGCCAACGTGATGCAGGAAACGGAAAGCTTCTGCCTTCAAAATAAAAGTTTGGTTAGCCGGTCGAAGACATCGACTTTACTGATCCCTCACTGCTTATAGCATCTTACAGACTGAGTGAATGATGAGAAGACTGAAACAAGATAAAATAGAATAAATATACAGGGTATTCACTTTGACCAGGGTGGACTGTTGCACATGATAACTACTGTAATACACACATGGTCTGTTGAAGTATAATATATATTATAATAAGAAATATAATTTCACAGAGAAAAATGAGATTTCACAGAAGCAAACAAGAATCTCATGTGATGGATGTGTGGGATAAACATGCACCATCAGACTACACCGAGTCAGTACTGCAATCATTTATTAATTAACCAATTAGCTGAGACATGAGCTGTTAAGTATTTGGATGCCAAAAAAAAAAAAAGTATGTAATTATTCATGGTGACACTTTGTAAAATAAGAAAACAGACAAACTCGTGTAACTAGCTGCTGCAAAAGTTTAATTTATAACAGATTTTCTAAAACAGTAAATTATTTCTACTTTAGGACTTATTCATATCACAATGAATGTTAATTATTATTATTATTATTATTATTATTATTATTATTATTATTATTATTATTATTATTAATATTATTATTATTATTACTATTGTTATTAACATTATTATTATTATTATTATTAACTCATTAACGTTGATGTTTTATTTTGAAATTCCGGAGCGGAAGTCCCGTGTGTGGTTCCGTTCGGCGGCTGGACGGTGTCTCCTCAGCTGACAGCTGGTTCAGACAGGAGCTCCGCTGCCCCGCAGAGAGGACCGTGGATGGACCGTGTTTCCCTCCGGAGGATTCCTCGCTGACGCGGTTGAGAGTACCGGACGGAACCAGAACCCACAGCGTCCCGGTCCGGCCATGGACGAGCAGGCGGGCCCCGGTGTCTTCTTCAACAACAACAGCTCGGGCTTACCCGGCGGTGGGAATATTAAAGCTCCGCAGGCTGGCGACTACGGCGGCGGAGAGGCGGCCAGGGCTCAGTACAACATCCCGGGGATTTTACACTTTCTCCAGCATGAGTGGGCCCGGTTCGAGGTGGAGCGGGCTCAGTGGGAGGTGGAGCGGGCCGAGCTGCAGGTGAGCGCGCGTCTCCATTGTCGGACACTTGATGTGTTTGCTAGCTAAGCCTCGTCCTGATTGCTGAGAACGATGCGCTGAACCGCGTAGAAAAATGTGCGAATTAATTGTTTTATCTCTCACCGCCGAGGACACATTACTAATGAGCTCACATATAAAACGTGTTTTGAGTGAAACAAATCAGCTTTTTCATTCGGCGTTGGTTTAATCCAGAAATAAAATCCCTCTGTGGTCACATTTGTACTTTTATGGATGCTGGCGCGCGCCTCGCTGGTGTGTGTTGGTGTGTAACGTTTACGTTACAGGCAGTGACGCACATTCTCTGTGAAATGTAAAGTTCTGTTGTTTAACGGGCTGCACTGCTCACCATTTGAAAGCCGAATTAAACGGGAGCCCTGTGTGGATCCAGAAGAGGTATTGAATGTTGTGTAGTCAGGTTTGTGTGCTAATGTCAATGAAGACGACGTACAATTGTATGATATTCAGACGGGGGTTCGGCTCCATGCTCTCCTGACTGATCGTGGATCTGCGCTTCTTGCTAACCAGGTTAGCTGTTATGTGTGATGATGTGAGAGGGATGTGTGTGTGTGTGTGTGTGTGTGTGTGTGTGTGTGTGTGTGTGTGTGTGTGTGTAATGACATCACCTGGGCCGACCTGCGTTGTTTATTTGTTGATGGCCGTTTACCTGTGCAGCGCAGAAATCCCTGACCTCGACATCCATTATCGGACACACTGCTAAACACGACCGTGGCTTACAGTCGGTGGCGGACATTATTTTGGAATTTTCACTGGGTCCTCTAATCTCTCGTTCATCATCATCTGTTAAACAAAACAAACGGGTCAGAACCAGCCGGAGTTCTGATCGTGACACGAGGTTTCGGCCCCCGAACATGGGACTGCGTGTCCTGGTGGACCGTGTCCGATAATGGACGCATAGACGTTGCATTTCCGTGTGTGCGTGATCCAGTTGAGTCACGAAACGGTGCGTTGGTGTATCAGCTGTGAGTTTAAATGGATGAGGTCTGCTGAGCCTCTGCAGGACCCGTAGTCTGGTAATCTGACATAATGTAGGATCAGAAACTACAGACTGCTCCTTTAAACTCATCTCGTGTTTATGTGATGTGATTTAAAACCAGCAGAGTTTCATCGTGTAGCAGCTACAGAACATCAGCTGGTCCTGTGTTTCCTGCAGGAACCAGTCACTTTGCACGTTTCCACTAAAACACCAGCAGCTCTGCGTCACGTCCTCCCACCTCTCATTTTCACTGTCAGATTATTGTCTTTATTAACTGAGTGTGGTGAGACACGTGGCGTCCTCGAGTGTCGTTGTTTGTCCACAGACACAAAGATATTCAGACGGACACCAGAACATGTTCTCATGTCAGAACCTGAGTCAGAGAATTTCACCTTTTAAAGCGATGACTTGATAATCAGAATAGTTTGTGGATCAGTGGATGAGCCGTTGATGCTGCGCAGACTGAGACCGGGCTGTGATTGGACCCATGTTACGAGCTCGTTGGGTCCGACAGAGAGTCATCAGCCGACCTGTGCTGCGGTGACAGTGCGTCATTAAAGGGAAGCACTTCCTGTCAGTTAACGCTCTTTACCTTTGCTCCACCCTCCCAGCCAATCACACGGCGGCGTCCTCTCCGTGTCCTCGGGCTGTGAGGGCTCCTGCCGCTCAGAGCAGAGACCACAGCTCCGTCTGACTTTTAATTTTCCTTCCCATTGAGCTGGGAGACGATCAGAGCGTGACGGGGCCGCCGGTCAGCCGGGGCCGGAAACCAATTTCAGCTGTTAATCCATTTGTTCTGCTGCGGCGTCGCCTGAACGTGCCGCTGCAGACGGACGGCGAGCGCTGAGGGCGTCCCTTCCTCTGAGGTGACCCTCTGCAGGGAGGAGGAAGCTGGCACACAAGATGGCAGAGATCACTGGGTTTATCATCCAGGAACAAAGAGAAGGTCCTGTGTGGAGGAGAAACCTGGTGACCTGCAAACACACCTCTCAGTGTTAGTCAGGTGAAGATGTGCAGGTGCACGGATATACAATACGAGTCCAACTGAGGTGTGTCACAGAATAATCAATCAAGTGAAACACTAACATATCCTGAACTGACTGTCAGCAGTGTGTATCGCTTTTAACTTGTTTTATGGAAAGGTGAAGTGAAGCTACTCACCTGAGGATCAGGAGTCTTACCTGAGACGAGATCACACATCTCTGTTATTGATCACAGTAACATTTGAGGGATCCCTGTAAAGAAACGTAGCACCTGTGGAGCTCCAGGTGAGTCCAGGTAAACTGTGATGAGGTGGAATCAGCCTGAGATACTAGTTTCACCTACAGGCCGACTGATGACTGACGCCTTGTTAGAGGCCGGTGTAGAAACAAGAGTTTGGAGCTGTTAGATGCTGATCGCCGATCAATGGACCGATATTGGAAAGTCTCAGGCTCAGATTATTGATTCTTCTGTCTTCTAGTCAAAGCTCAGGAGCATATTTTCTGTGTTAATACACTGGGTGTACCTTTAAAATGGCCGGCGCTCGCTGGCTTTATAGTGACATAGAACGGTGCTCCAAAACAATAACATTGGCGCCACTGAGTACTGATTTGAGCGTTGGTTACCATGGCAACCCTGGAAGCTGTGAAGCGTGCGGGTCAGCCTCAGAGTCAGGATCAATGGGACTGATGGTGACAACAAACAAACATGATTTGTGCTGCTTGTCACAGCAGACCTGTATAAAAGGTGATGTTGGTGTTTGGACGTGTTACGATTTCTACAATATTTGGCCTCGTCGTTCAGCCCTCATATGGAGTCATAGTTTTCCTGTTTAACTGGCTTATTTCAGCTCATTCTGACTGCAGACTAACAGGCCGAGCTGCTCAGAGTTGGAGTTTCACGTGTGAAGCTGTAGCAGAGTCGGTGTGGTCGTCTCGCTGTGACTCCTGCTGGGATGCGACACCGAGGTGAAGTCATGCGTGAGCTCTGTGAGCGGGTCACACATCCAGAGCTCCGGCCCGGGAGGATGTTTGCCGCTCCGCTTCCTTCCTGTCCGACCGCGGCTAAAAATACACAGCAGAGAGGCCGACGACCGGCCAGCACACACACACACACACACACACACACACACACACACACACACACACACACAGAATAGTGTACAGTGATCTGATTGGTTGACCTGATGAATGAAATGTACATCGTCACAGTCACGTTTGATTCTCATTCAACAAAAAGGCGTCCCTGTAATCAGTAGTAGATAAATCAGTAGGAGTGTCGTTCAAAGATTGAATTTACAACTTTATCCTGGTGTCTCTTATTTTAGACAAGTTCAGATAATGTTCACCAGAACAAACACACAGCAAGAGACGTTCAGTTTGGACAGATTAACTCAACTCAACTCAGCTCAAACTTTATTTATAAAGCACATTTAAAACAACCGGGGTTGACCAAAGTGGTGTACAGATAGAGATTAGAGAGACTGAGCTCTGTAACAGAGTGAAGCCTCTTCACAGACAAATCAATAAAGGATCTCTGATGAAGTTAAACCATCATCTTCATCAGGAAGGAGAAGAGTCTGGCAGCGACGCTGCAGGCTAATGCTAAGCTAGCTGGTTGGTGTTTGGATGAACACCGTGTGCACGAGTTGGCGAACTTGATTTTTTTTTATCACCAATTTTTATAGCACTGATACCAATAATCAGAAGAATGGAGATATTTGGCTGACCTTTGACCTCCTCACTACAGCCTGGACTGATACTCGACCTTTGGGGCTTTAGGGAGTTAAAAATACTGACATTGACTTTATCTCCATGAGTACCCACAGTGAACTCCACTGGGAGTGTGTATTATATATAGATTATAATCTCAGACAACATACGTGCTGACGAGGAGACGTTGCTCATCTTGTTCTCCTGGTGGTGCTGAAGCCTCCGGTCCTCCTCTGACAGCAGGTCGGTGTGGATGAGAGCGTCGGCTGACGTGATCGTGATAACACGGCGAGCGTCGGACAGGAACAGAGCGGAGGGAGCTTCTCCTGCAGGCCGACGCTCGACGAGAGGCTGAACAATTAAGAGGAGAACACGGAGACTTACGTAAGATCCCAGATGTGGTGGAGGATGAAGTCTTCTCGTTGTGCAGCTCATAGTGACCTGATGCCTTCACTAATTACATGCTGTTTCACACACACACACACACACACACACACACACACACACACACACACACACTCCGTGTGTGTGTGTGTGTGTGTGTGTGTGTGTGTGTGCAGAGGGTTTGACACATCGTTCACATTCCTACACACCTTGTTTGTGCAGCTCTGCAGCTCTGCACATGTTTTATACACATTATTTCACAACCTGTGTTCAGCCTGACGACTCTCAGCTGTCAGCTCGTGTGTTCAGTCCGCTCCGGATCAATAAGATCACCGTTTGTGTGTTAAAGGAACGTTTCTGACCGGAGCTCCACACTAACCTTTCTTCCATCACTCGTCCCAAAACACAAGTCTAACTGTCCCTCCATCAAAACAGATTTTCTTTTACCTTTTTATCATCTAAAAGCCTCCAAAACCTATTTAACCTCCACATTGTAAAGTACGTCGACGTTTATGTACTGTAATCTGCACACATCCTGCTGGACTGTGCTCACACTGAAACAAACGATGGTGTGACAGGTTTGATGAAGGAAGCAGGAAGTGAATAGAAGTCGTAACTGATCATCTTGGAAAGACATCGTGCACACTCCTTCCACCGATCTCCTAACCTGACTCTCGCCAGATGCATTTCGTTCCGCCTAGCTCCACTCACATCCATCTGGGATCGCTCCCGTTGGGAGGGATTTCAGCACCAGATTTTCAGGTCGAGCCAATCAGGACCGCCGGGCGGGAGTTTCATAGATGTGACGTAGCGGAGAAGCGACTGTTTTGATTCAGACAACAATGGCGGCTCGCATCGAGGAAGCAAGCGTCAACATTGATGCTGCTGTTTCATCCGTGTTGTCCAATCTACCCAATATTGTTTCGTTAAAAGAACGTCGCTCTCATCGACGTCACAGGTTGGTTTCGATGTGAGTGGTTGAAGTAGCACGTCAATAAAGATGACAGACAAGTGGTTTATCCAATCATATGCAAGGATTTTTGATTACATCTCCAGTGGAGCGATCCCTGATGGAGTGGAGCGAGGCGGAACCAAATTCATCTGGCGAGAGTCAGGTTAGCGATATCCCACCTCGGGACGGGGCGACGGTTCTGCTCCGGCTCTGATCCGCCTCCGGAGGTAGTATCAGAAGAGGCGAGACGACGTCCGTGTGAATGGACAGCTGACGGCTCAACACGTCCTTCACTCATCAGATAAAAGAGAAATGTCCCACATGAAGCAACAGATACATTTCCTGTCTCGTCTCGAGCCCGGTGTCTTAGTTGTTGTTGATTTGTGTAGTTGTGTAGTTCTTCGTCACCTAAATAAACCACAGAGGCTCTTTGTGTTGAGCGTCCGACCCGTCCGTGTGGTGGACTTTCACACCAGAGAGCTAACATGTCATTACTGACTCCACGGACGCAGCACCGCTCCAGCGCTTTGTGTCTAAATAATGCAGCTGGAGGCGACTGTAGGAACGTACATGAGGAGGAGGAAGAGTTCAGAGTGTGTTATATAAGCCCCGCCCCCCCAACAACAACAACAACAACAACAACAACAACAACAACAGCAGCAGCGACGGCGTCAGGGCCGCCCTCGAGGACGACCTCGCTCCCTCTCTCCTTCTTCTTTAACACTCCTTCTTTCTTTCTTTCTTTTCCTTGTGTGTGTGTGTGTGTGTGTGTGTGTGTGTGTGTGTGTGTGTGTGTGTGTGTGTGTGTGTGTGTGTGTGTGTGCTGCCCTATAAGGAATGGCATGCACACCTGCTTGTTTTTCAGATGGGCGTCTGCAGCGGGGTGAATGCCACCCTGAGCCACGCCTCAGAGCTGGAACCAGGCTTTGTTTAACCAGGCCTGCAGCCAACACTTCCTCTCCCCTCGGCCCGACATGAACCGGGCCTGAGAGCAGCCAGGCTCTCCCCTCGGCCCGACATGAACCGGGCCTGAGAGCAGCCAGGCTCTCCCCTCGGCCCGACATGAACCGGGCCTGCGAGCAGCCAGCGCCGCCGCTCTCAGCACTGTACGAGCCGCACTGCAGCCAGAACCTGCTGTTGACACGGTGAAAGAGTCTCTGCTAACAGGCTGAAGACAGGGACGTCTGCAGGGTCGACTCTTCAGGATCAAGCCGACTTTAGAGACTTTAGAGGTGAAACAGTGGCTGTTAATATATCAGTGAACTGGAACATGGATCCACCTGAGGCCCAGTTTAATCCAGTCAAGTCTGATCCAGTATCGAACTGGGTATTTTAAACTAAGCGTCACTGCTCAGCTGTAAGTTCATGTGATGTACCTGAAGCTTTTCATCAAGGTTCACTGAGAAATTAATGAAAAGTGTCCATCCAGGATTCCTAGAAATCAGTTCTGTAGCCTTTGTGACAAAACAAGCAAACACACAGATGGACACAGGTGGAAACCGACTCACCGTTTAGCGTGAGTTAGTCGTACGTCTTGAAGGACAAATTAAAAGCACAGCAGCCACGAGCAGACTCTGCGATCCTGATGGAGTCAGACCGATGACCCGGTTCATGTTTGACCTCCTCTGACCAGAACAAACCCAACGCTGAGCTGATGCAGGTCAGTGTGGACGTGGATGAAGAAGAGGGAGGAGGAGTCCTGAGGGCCTCACCACCGGTCACATCAAGACCATTAATAATGCTGAGCGTTGTTTCCGTCGAGGGGGAGTCTGTCTGCTCTTCTAGGACACATCCTGATACGTCTACAGAGGAGACCACACAAGACCAGAGGAGAGCAGGAGCTGGAGTCAGATTTAAACTGGATCCCAGTGTGGGTCCGACTAGTAAACACCTGACCCACCTACAGCTGTACCGCTGTCCATGTTCGTATGACGACCTTTGACCTCCCAGAGCTGACAGGAAGAAGAAGTGAAGTTGAAGGGATGTTGTGGTGCCGTCACCTTCTCGTTCACAGGCTCATTCTGTTCCGGTACGACACCTGCTGGTCCGATGTTTAGCTTGTGATCAAACCGGTCTGAACATTTTTACATCAGCCCAACCTTACAGAGAATTACCACACACACACACACACACACACACACACACACACACACACACACACACACACACACACACACACACACATGCACACCTACAGTACATAACACACCCACACAGTGACACACACACACACACATACTTCACTCCTCAGCAGTGAGTGAGGAGTGGCAGGCTCTCTGTCTCACACACACACACACACACACACACACACACACACACACACACACACAGCGTGGAGTTTATTAAGTGTCAGGCGTGGGTGGTATCTGGGGCGAGTGCAGAAACACAAACACACACACAGTGAACTCTTCTGTACTGATAGAGTGTGTGTGTGTGTGTGTGTGTGTGTGTGTGTGTCGTGTGCGTGTGTGTGTGTGTGTGTGCAGGGATCCCGGCAGCCTCGGCCTCGGTGGGTGATGTGCGTACGCTGAAGTGCTGGAATTAGATCCACTTAACGAGGGTGCTTATCAGCGGAGATAATGACGGTAATACGACGGGATAATAACGGTCGCTCGGCGCTGCGTCAGCTTTCTGCTCACAGCCTCAGAGTCCAGGAGATAAACCTCAGAACCAGGCTACACAGCAGCATATACGTTCTGCGCCTGCGCGAGATGCAATAAGTCTCCTAAACATCGGGTGGCGCTAGTCTCGTGCCAGTCACCCAAAACATGAAAACAGGAAATGACAGAACGGAGTGCGGACCGTAGCTTATCAGAACAAAGCACACACAGTGTTAGCTCAGCATTACTTGCGTGATGTCGTATTACGGTGGTCTCTCTTCCACCAGGGCAGCCAGCTGCTCCTCAAAGTCCTCGGTCCACACAGCCATGGCTTCCAAACATACGCTGGTTTATCCCCAAAATAACGAACGGTGAAGTGTTGTTTGTAACTCTGTGCCGTCTCTGTTTATGTGGTTTGTTTACCATCGTCACTTCCGCCGCCCCTCCCACACGCCGCGCTGATTCGCTGGCACACCGCCAATCAGAATGGTCACTGAACAGCTAGCTAACAACCAATCAGAGTATCCGACGGCGTCCAACCTCAGACGGCCGACTTCACATGTTCAGTTGGATCAGACGCAGCTGAACACACCGAACAGAGCAGCTCCCGAACTCGTCCGACTCTCTCCGAACGCTTCAGACGTCCGACGTTGGACCCGGTGTGTGCCGGCCTTTAATATCCTGCCTCCATCATGTTATCTTTGTCAGAAGTGTCTGATAACCACATTTGATGGCTCATCACAAAAAATCTGTGTTTATCAGCCGATATATTGATATTTTACTCAATGATATTTATCGGCATCAGTCCCAGAAATCAAGTATTAATCGGGTTCTACCTTTTAAAGAAGAGTTTCAGAATGTAAGTGACAGTTGTGAGGACGTTTCACCAGAGATCTGTTGATTTATACTAATGTTCGTGTGAATCGTGACACCTGGACTGTTCACACAGCTGAGCATCACTCGGTGGATGATGGACGAGGATTCTCCTCATCAGGCTTCACTGAACCTCTTGGAAAAGCTTTTTGTCTGTTTTTGCCTCGCAGGAGATGATTACGTTGTCTGTGTGCCTCGAACGCTGGAGAGTTCGAGTCCTCACATCCTGAACGGGGTCGTAAACTGGTTTGGATTATTGTAGTTGAAGGACGGTGGTGCAGCTCCTGAAGATCTCTGCTGTAAATCTGCAGACGAGACAGACCGGATGGTTGAAGAGTACTTTCTTTGTCCTCCTCCTCCTCCTCCTCCTCCTCCTCCTCGGCTCTGCTCTTGAAGGCTTTATGTTGTTCTAATTAAAGTCTCGTCGGCTTGGGAGGAGCGCTCGTGTCGTCGGCGCTCCCCGAGGGCTCGGAGCGAGCGGGTAAGGGGCTTCGTCACGCCGTCGCTGCTCCTCCTCATCCCGAACGCTTCCCCTCCCCCTTCGCCTCAGCTTCTCTTCCCGTCGCCGTCTCCGGCTTGATCTCGGCTCCTCCGGGCTTCATATCAGGAGGCTTCCTCCCGTCATCCTCGGCCTCGTTCACGCCTCCCCTGCTTCTATCCGTCTCTTCACCTCCGTCGTCGTGGTGATGCCAGCAGCTCTGACGTGCCAACACTCCTTTGTGAAATAGAAATAAAGAAGAAGGGAAGATTTGGGGGAATGTGAGCTCGTTACCGGAACGAGCTGCAGGCGGATTGTGTTTAGGGAGATTTGTTTTCTTCCTGCCGACCCGGTTAACGACGGTCCTGATTCTTTACATCTCTGGTTTCTCTGTTCCACCAACTTTCTGAACCGACAGGATGGAGAATAAATACGATATTAAGTGTTTTAGATTGGACTCAGGCGTTCATGTCAAATGATCGGCTCACTCTGCAGTCCGTCAGCTTTAAAGCTTTCTCTCTCCAGAACGGCTGAAAGGCCACAAACAGCTCTGATTCATCTTCAGGCTCCACTGAAGCCCTGAAATGTCTCCAACAAGCTGAAACGTCGCTCTGAGACTTCACATCATTGTTCCAGAAACCCTCCAGATGCCACCCAGCGTCTGTTTAGACGGAGGGATGTGTTGTTGAACGGAGCGGACTAACACGATGGTTTGGAGTCGGACCTTTGCAGTTCTGGGTGAACTCACACCGCAGCTTTTCCCCCGAACAAAGATCCGGCTCTGTGGAGACGGAGTTTATCAGACCGGCCTCCACCTCCACCACCTCCACCTCCTCCCCCTCGCTCAGCAGCTTATCCCCCCGTCTCTTCATCTCCTCCTCTCCGGCTCCCTGGAAGAATAATCCCCTCGCTGCTCCACATTTCAGCGGCGGGAATCCCCCCTCCCACAGGGCTCGCCTTTGTGTCCCCACATCCTGCGGTGGTTTTGGCGCAGCGTTGATGCGACTCGTACGCAGTCAGCGGGCGTATTGTGTGTTTTCTTGGCGGGGAGTCGTTCGTACAGTTAAACTGGGTTCTAGAGGCTCAGATGACTCTGTTGTGAAGACGACTGTGTGACCTTGATGCTTTATCTTCAGCCTGGAGCTGCAGAGACGCAACGATTTAAAGCCTCTCTGTCGTTTACTGATCAGTGTCGTTCTTTTGTTTCCATTCTTTTCATAAACTTCCGAGACTTTTTTTGTTTGCATGTTAAATTCAGCTCAAACCGAAGACAGTAACACAAAGTCTGTGTTTGCTTTCTGGGTTGTTGAGGTCATGATGCTCCAACAAGGTTTCTGCAGCTTCTCCACACAGGTGAAGATATTCAGAAACACTGTTTTCACCCAGCAGTTTCTGTTTGGCAGACGATCTCTACAGTCGAGGTTATATCATCACCTGTCGCTTCGACGTGTGCTTGACATTTTTAGATGCAGCTGGTGTGGACGGGAATTTTTCTTAAACCGAAGGAGGAAAAAAATGTGCGTTTAAAATGACCCGTACATATTTGCTGTATTTGTTTTGGAGCTTCTCCCCCAAGAAAATCAACCCTACCCACATTTTTTCAGACTGTTTTTAAACTATATCTGTGGACAAAATGCTGGAAAAGCTTCTTATTAATGAACAGCACACAGAAACCTGAGACGGAGTACAGACTGCAGATCTGCTCAGAGTTATTTCACATCGTAACAGGAGAGGATCGTTATCGCTTCTTGAATGTGGTGGTTTAATCGCAGCTGACGCTCAAGTGAAGGGTTTTTGGTTGAATAAATGTCTAATATGTCCTGACAGACATGACACCTGACAGAAACTTGAAATATATATGTATATATGTCATATACAGTGTGACAAACGGCAGGTTCGACTCGAAAACCAGCGAATCGTTGGAATTGTAGTCTGCATCTAATCACAACGTGCTCTCTGCAGCTGAAACATCTCAGGATGGAGTCTTATTGTCCAAACTACATGAAGAGACGGAATCACATGCAGGAAGTAAAACATCTGAACCAGAGAGATGATCCAGACATTGGGTTTGTTCTCCACACACTCTCAGACCTGACCGATCGATCCATTAACCAAACATCAGCCCAGCTGTGAGCAGCGACACCTCTGACTCGCTCACGTCAGACCCGTGTCACTAGAATCCCTCTGGAAGTGGTTCTGTTGGTTTGTTCCTGGTGAGGAGCTGCTCGGCTGGGTTTCCTCCCACGCTGCCGGTCCAGAGCTGTTTCTTGCGGTTTCTCTCGGAGGTGAAGACGCCGCTGGCGGCAGCAGCAGCTCCTCGGAGGCTCGTGCTGCGTGGGAACGCTCCGTAGTGGATATTGATTTTATACGGAAATTAAATCAGGAAAAACTGCCATCCCACAAATTTCTAGAAACGTTGGAGCCTGTTTTTATTACAATCTCTCAGTGACCAGTTACTGAAGTCAGTTTCTGCTTCCTCCAACAGGAGCAGACTGAACCTGTCTTTATTAGTATTATATTCTGCCAGTGGACGGCAGCAGGCACACAGAGCGTCACACAACCTTCTGTATCGACGATGTGAACTTCCTGATCAGCACTGAGCACGTGCAGCTCTCAGACGAGATGAGACGGCTCGCTGCAGGAGGAATCATGTTCATTTCATCAATCAGGAATCATTTTCCACCATCCCCAACAACCATACTAACGACTGTCGTTGGCAATAATGGAGCACATACGACCCATAGGCCTCAGTGGCCTTGTGACCGCCTCCTGAGAGGTTAAATAGCTGGACCTCCACACCGGCTAGTTGGACTAGTCCCAGCCTAGTCAAGGGAGCAGGAACTGATGAAGCCTCTCGGATGAGAGGTGAAACGTCTTCGAGACAAAAACCAAATCCAGTTGCGTTCGATTCAATTTCCTTGAGATGAGGAATCATGTGTTTCATGATGTTTGACCTCAGGCCTGATCGGACACGTACGAGGTTATATCCACCAGAACAACATGGTGTTTACCTTCCTCAGGGAGTCCTGATGATGGAGAGGAGGCTTTAAACAGATGTAACAGCAGGAGATGAGCCACCTGAGGTATCTGCCCAAGTGTGCACATTAAATACATGTTCATCTTCTAATCATGAACATCCTGAGTGAGAACTGATGCTGATAAACGCAGAAACATGTCGGTGTTTGGCGTCAGAGTGAGAGAATCTGGGCTCAGATGCCGAGTGCACAACGAGATCTTTGTTGGAGTTCGGAGCCGACGTGTCGTCTTCCTGTCTGGGTGGTGTTTCCTGTATTGAGGGCAGCTGAGAGCTGCTGCCACAGTTTAATCTCCCCGAGGCCTGTAATCCCCGTTATCTTAAAGAAGACAAAGTGAGGCTGCGGTCCAACACGTCGTCTCAGAGAGCTGAGGATGAGCCTCAGAGCCGCCGGGCGTGAAACAACACCAGATAAACCTCTGAGTCGCTCATGAAAACATCAAGTCTCAATACTTTCCCTTCAGTATTCTATAGTCTTACTGAACATATGCAAACTGGCGACGTGAGAGACGTGAAGACGCTGAGGAGTCGTTCTCTGAACCTGCAGAGGATTATCAGCTGAATCACAGCTCGTCGCAGCTTCACAGTGAGTTTCAGCTCATTGTCGTCCTCACATTGTTGTCAGCGCTCTCATGGTGTCGTTTTATAAAAGACAAGCTGTAGAAAGCCTCCATACACCACCGTGTCTCTGTTTCAGAGGAGGAGCTTCACACCTGCCTGATGTCGCTGACTTGCTCAGATTGTGTTTGTTTAATCTTTCCTTCTTGATTTTTGTGCCTCTGCTGTGGCTGAGTGGCTACGTCGTCACATCATTTCGTTATTCGTCCGTTTAAAGTGTGTTTGTTGTTAACATTTCCGACTTTGTTGTGCCGTACAGTCCGAGGTGTCACCAGGTGTTTTATTTTGAAAATCGACCAGATGCACTATGCCGTTTTGCTGTCTGACTTTCTGTCTGAGCCGATCTGCTCTGTACTGATTGACTCAGCAAAATCGATAAATGATATTGAAAATATGAAATATGCATCGTTACTGAATATTTGACACTGTTTCAGTTCTCCAGTATTTTCCACAGTATGGATACTGGTACCAGCCTCCTCCCACCTCCTCCCACCTCCTCTCGCCTCCTCTCACCTCCTCCCGCCTCCTCCCACCTCCTCTCGCCTCCTCTCGCCTCCTCCCGCCTCCTCCCACCTCCTCTCGCCTCCTCTCGCCTCCTCCAGCCTCCTCCCGCCTCCTCCCGCCTCCTCTCGCCTCCTCCAGCCTCCTCCCGCCTCCTCCCGCCTCCTCTCGCCTCCTCCAGCCTCCTCCCGCCAAGTAAATGACCTTACACGTTGTCGCGTTTGACAAACGAGACTGTTGAATATCGACATTTTTTAGGTATCGTATCGGAGTTATCGTGACAACACCAATACTGAGAATTAAGAAATGTCGATACTGATTTTCAGTAATAGGAGTTAAGCTCATCAGAGCAGTGAACCAATGATGCATGTGCCAAGATCTCACAGTGACGTAGATTGTTCAGGAACAGTTACCAAAAGTCGTGATATCTGTATCAGAATATTTTTTTATATTACCGAGCTCTAGAAAGAGACTAGTGGTGAACATGATGGAGCATTTAGCAGCTAAAGACAGATGTTTCCCTCAGGAGGTGGTGGAGACCAAAAACAGAGCTAAAAGAGAGAGAATGGACTGAGACTCCACATTTGTCGTCATGATGTCTGCGAGCAGATGGGAAGAAACTGTTCACTAACACTAGCCGTTTTTATTCTGGGCAGTAAGCCACCAGTTTGCCGTCCATTTGGTGGCTCGCTCTGCAGATTTAGACAGAAGGCAGCAAACTGGTGGTCTGTTCTGTTCCACCAGTTTTGCCCCTCGGAGGGTAACGTTACACTTATTTGCGCCTCCATTGCTGTAAATCCGAGGCGGCAATGTGGTGGCAGATGCTGAGATGGGCGGAGGTGTGGATGACGTGCACTGCTGCGCACCCACAGCCGGGAGTTTTAAAACCAGGAAACAGCTGATCACAGCAGTCAGTTCGTCACTTCATCCACGAAGATGAGCAGCTGGAAAGCCGCTGAGATCCGGGAGATGCTAGCGTCTCCTCGCTCTCTGTAGCTGTCTTGGTTGTCCGCTTGTTGTTGTAGCGGCGAGCTAATAGCGGTCGCTACTTTCAAATTAAAAGCCCCCCGCTAAGAACCCAGTTCTAAACTCCGATGGGGTGCAATGTAAAGCTCTTATTTTGAAGACAAACTGAGAAAAACTTCCCATAAGGAATGAATGGGACGGGGTCAAAAAAGTTGCAAAATCATCGAGGTTTTTCAAACATCTCCTGCTCTGGCAGACTTTGACCTAGAGACACCATTCAAACTTTAAAATGTAGGCACAAGTCTCATCTATTTGAGTTGTATTTGAACTTTCTTTCTACGATGTTTAGTTTTTGAACGGTGACCCTTAATTGATCGTGAGTGATTTTGAAAAAATTCAGGATTTTCAATGAGTGTGTATTGCGGAATGTTCGCGCAGCACCAACTGGCAGAGTGGGGGAGCCTGAAAAAAACTCTCCTAAAATGTTTCTTTAGATGACGATCCTAGCCACAGATTTCACACTACAATAGTGATATTTTCCAAGAACGTAGCCACACTTGTCTTCTGTCTGGCAACGTGTCCACTTTATCGGGAGGATGTGCGGTTTTTGAATTATCTGCGTCTAACCGACACAAACTCCAGCAACTGCCCCATAAGCCCCAATGTTAAACGGGAAGAGGATTCTGGGAGAAAAGCAGAAACTGCCCTGCTTCTCTTCACGCCCAACTTCCTGCTTCACGTCACGTCACATGTTGACGCCGACCAGAGGAGGAAAAGTGGAGGCTGTTTGGAAAAGGAGGAATATTACACCTCCCTTTTAGACAGACAAGGAGGCACATTGCAGCCTTTTCTATCTGAAAGGGGCTGGTGGACGTTTCATCAGCTTACACCCTCTTCTTTAAATCAGTAATAGGACCACATGATGTCGACACTGGCGCAGAGCTGAGTGACGTTTGATCATCAGGTATCAGCTGGGTGTGACGGTGACGACGTGTTTCCATAGCTTCATACACTGAGATCACAACCAGCACAAAGTTCTGTCACGTCACCACAGAAGGAGATTTATTTCACTTCAACCAACAAAAATATGAAGTTCTGCAGCCCGTTCTGCTCCGTCTGTGATCGGATGTGGAGCGCCGACTCGTTCTAAAAAAGAAAGGAAGGCTGGTGGGAATTTTTAACAAGTGGGTTACCCAGTTTGACTGAGAGTGAAGCCTCGCTGTCAGACAGCTTCTCCTCCAGAACTGAGCCGTCTCAAAGAGCTCTGGTGAAGTCTGAGGATCTGTTCTGCTGGTTCTGTTTTATCAGACAAACAGGAAGTGATATTTAGTGCTGGGTGGTTTTGAATGAATAGAAGAAGAACATATTATGAGCCCTCCACGAGCTCCTCCATGTTTGTTCTGGATCCAGATAGAAGTCTCTCTGGCTCGGTGCTGTAGTTATTCTCGTTGTTCCAACAGATCTGATCATCAGATGATCTGGTGTTTTATCTCTCTCTCTCTCTCTGATGGGACTTCATGTCCTGGGATTTCGATGTGAATACTCCAGGCAGAGAACATCAGGGAATTAGTCTGCAGCAGAATGTACTTTCCAACCTGTTTAACATATTCGCTGCATCCGATGATTTTCAGCCCAGATGGAGTGGAAACCAGAGTGGAAACCAGCGTGACTCAACCGGAGAAGAAGAGCAGTTTGGGGTCATCGAAGTGCTTTAATGGAAAATCGCTGGAAAGACTCGTAATTGTCCCGAGTTGTCACAGCGCGACCTCTGCTATCGATGTGTTTTCGCTGCTCGGCTCTGCTCGCCGTGGAGCACTTCCACCGGCTGCTGCCGCCGCTGAAACATGACATTCAGACGTGTCAGTGAAATCTATAATTATGAGCGAGGACGCCCCCGACGTGCAGCAGATGCCCTCCTACACGAAAGCCTCGTTAAACATCACCCAGCCCACGGAGTTCACCGCCATCCTCACGGCGCCATGGCAACAGACGAAGGAGCGTCACAGGACGCAGACGATGTGGTCGCCGCACGCAGAACCATCTCAGTGAAGCTTGATGAACTCCATGAACTCGATTCGGTTTGTTTAAAAAAGTTCTGTTGTTCCGTGGACCGAACACCGACAGACAGCGTGGACCAGAGTTTTTCAAATGAACAAATGGAAGATAAATTCTGAGACCTGTGGCCCGTTAAAGATAAAACGTCTAAAAGCGATTGGACCTTTGTTCTCCTGGTTGAGTTCTGTTCTCACATCATCACAGATGTTTCCAACGATGTTCAGACCGGAGAAATACACAAGTGGTTTCCTCTTGTGGTCGACAGAACGTCAGGAGAGAGTCGGAGAGCGAGGAGGGAAGTGGATCAGAACAGAACCTGATCTGGATCTGCACCGACTCTCCTCACAACACTCAGCTAACAGGTTTTGTTCTGACTGAGAGGCAGAAGTTGTATATTGTACATTTAATGTCATTAACAGTGTCTCCACCATCAAGAGGGAAGTTTTAATGTTCATCGTCTACAATCTTCTGGTACTTTATTTAAAACAGATCATGTGTTGTGTTAATAAACTGCAGTTCAGTTTGCTCCTCAGATTCTGGGTTTGTTGTTGAACATCAGCATTAATATTCCAACAGTCACAGAGACAAAAGAAGAAGATGTGCAGTCACAACACACAGTTTGTGTGTTTGTGTGTCGCTGCAGTTCGAGCGAATCGTCTTTCGGCCTGTTTTTTCCTGCGCGGACACGTAACTGTTTCCAAACAGTCTCAGTTTACTGCCATCATCTCAGAGACATGCAGATGCAGCCGCCTCGAGTGACGAGCGACCCACTTATAGAGCGTGTTCGCCATGAATGAAGGGCTGAGTGTCCTACTTCCTGCTCCGTGTGTGTGTGTGTGTGTGTGTGTGTGTGTGTGTGTGTGTGTGTGTGTGTGTGTGTGTGTGTGTGTGTGTGTGTGTGTGTTGGGGGGTTAGTTTGCAAACATGCCGTCCGGTCAGTTTGTGTCATCAACAGCCTGCAGCGTCGGTTCTGATCCGACCAGAGCAATAAAATATTCATTTATTCAGAGACTCTTTCTTCAGTGTCTCAGACGTTCTGAAGTTGTTTTCATATTTGTGTGTATCTGAAAATACACAGACTGTACGTTACGCAAGTATTTCCACGTTCTGCTACTTTAAACCTTAACTTCCTCTCCACTGTTTTTTCTCTGATAACTTCAGTTTCTAGCTGCAGATTCAGGTTCTTCAGTGTGGACCGGCTGTGACTTCTGGTGTGTAACCGGTCAGATGGTGTTGTGGTGCAGAAGGATTCTGGGTCAGAGCCAAAGTTCTGCTTTTATCAATCGCTTTATCAGCAATCAGACACGACGAACAAACAAGATACAGATCATCCAAATGCTGAATATCGGTCCTGATCCAGTCCGTCAGTAGTTACCTTTGTTTGTCAGCAGGATCGCACAAAAACTCCTGAACATATTTCCACCAAACTTGGATGGAGGCTGAGTCTCGACCTTGTTAATGTCTCCAGATAAAGAGACAGATCCAGGAGTTTCTGTCTTACTGTCTCTAACATTGTGAGACGGGACATTTTCCAACACTTCCAGTAGTCTGTCAGGGAAAGACGGATCCTGATGAAATAAATCAGGTGTGTTCAGGCGGCTGAAGGTCAAAGCAACAGACCACAATTAGATGTAAAACGATCCTCACCCAGTCCACAACACACACACAACACCTGCCGTCTCCATCATCAGCCATCAGACGCCGTGTTTCCACAAGTTGTTTCTCTCGTTAATGAAAAATGGAAATCAGACTGAACTCTGAACATCTCCAGACCTGTCAGGTGGGAGGAGATGTGGTGGGACAACACAAACCGCTGTGTCGTATTAACACGTGTTAAATGTTACTCTCACGCAGTCTGAGGATGAACTCACCTGTGGAGTCCTGACACGTGTCTGACGGAGTCCGTACATGTTGTCTTTAAAGGGCAACTCCACCATTTTCCACCAGTGTTCGACTGTATATGTGGAGAAAAAGTAGTAAAAAGCCTTTTGTGGCTCCAGAGGATGCTGCATGTGACCCTCAGTGATGTCACTCAGTGGCTCTGTTGCATTGTGGGTAGTGTAGGCGCCAGGTTTTTGAGAAGCACTCCTGTCACACTGTTGGACTCATAATCAGTAAAGCAGAAGCAGAGATATCATCGTCTTTATTCTACGATTCTTTTTCCTTCTCAGCAGGACGTGTTCGAGCTCATCCGCTGACACATGTGACCGCTGCGTACGTACGCTCGGTGATGTTGATGCTGAACAGACGCATCGTGTCGTCCTACTTTAGATTGAAGAGTCACGTGGGAAGATGGAACAGCTGAGCTGGTTTTCAAAGTGACACAAACACACAAACAAACATGAGTGTGAGGAGGAGAGGGAGGGTGAACCCCAGGGGAGCGGAGGGCTGGGGGTGTGATGTCAGCGCTGATGTCATAGATCCAGCTGGTTAACAGCTGCAGACAGAGCCGGCAGCTCTCAAACACACAGTAAACTCGGTGTCAAGGACGAACGCTGTTATTGAGTCTTCATCTCTGTGTGACGACCTTCAACCAGGAGAGACAACCGTCCACACATCCTCTCCTCCACCGCTGCTACAGCTTCAGGTACTCGTGTACAAGTACTGATACAGCTTCTTTACTCCAGTAAAAGTAGAAGTACTGATACAGCTTCTTTACTCCAGTAAAAGTAGAAGTACTGATACAGCTTCTTTACTCCAGTAAAAGTAGAAGTACTGATACAGCTTCTTTACTCCAGTAAAAGTAGAAGTACTGATACAGCTTCTTTACTCCAGTAAAAGTAGAAGTACTGATACAGCTTCTTTACTCCAGTAAAAGTACTGATACAGCTTCTTTACTCCAGTAAAAGTAGAAGTACTGATACAGCTTCTTTACTCCAGTAAAAGTACTGATACAGCTTCTTTACTCCAGTAATAGTAGAAGTACTGATACAGCTTCTTTACTCCAGTAAAAGTAGAAGTACTGATACAGCTTCTTTACTCCAGTAAAAGTACTGATACAGCTTCTTTAATCCAGTAAAAGTAGAAGTACTGATACAGCTTCTTTACTCCAGTAAAAGTAGAAGTACTGATACAGCTTCTTTACTCCAGTAAAAGTAGAAGTACAGATACAGCTTCCTCACTCCAGTAAAAGTAGAAGTACAGATACAGCTTCTTTACTCCAGTAAAAGTAGAAGTACTGATACAGCGTCTTTACTCCAGTAAAAGTAGAAGTACTGATACAGCTTCTTTACTCCAGTAAAAGTAGAAGTCCTGATACAGCTTCTTTACTCCTGTAATAGTAGAAGTACTGATACAGCTTCTTTACTCCAGTAAAAGTAGAAGTACTGATACAGCTTCTTTACTCCAGTAAAAGTAGAAGTACTGATACAGCTTCTTTACTCCAGTAAAAGTAGAAGTACTGATACAGCTTCTTTACTCCAGTAAAAGTAAAAGTACTGATACAGCTTCTTTACTCCAGTAAAGTAATCGAGTACACGCTCTGACATGTCCACAGAGTATCAGAGTAAAAAGTCTCCCTCTGAAGGACATCTGTGGTCAAAGCTAACTGAAGCTCACGTCATATTAATATAATTCAAAGACTATTAAAGTTAAAGGTAGAATCAGCAGGATTTGTCCCAGCTGTTCCTGAACGCACCACAAAGACAGCTGATTGTTGAGTCTCATTCCCAGGACGTCACATAGACACATGTTGGGTTGTAAAGCGTCCCGAGCAGCAACAAAGAGAGAAAATCAGAAACTCTCTGCAGATACGAGACACTAACACGCCTTTTCTCCACATTCCAGCCTCCCTCTCTGTCTGTTCACGGCTTCTTACGGCTTTTACGTCTTTGTCTCGTCTCGCTGCGTCTGCTGAGCGTGATGTGCTCTGATAGGTCGACATCAGTCTTGTAGTCAGATGTAGAGAGGGAAAGTCACAGAGACACTCAGGTAAGGTTAAAGTGAGTGTTTCACCGACGGCTCAGAGTCGATGACCTCTGCCGGGTTCAGGTGACCTCGGCTCAGAGTCGGTCACATGGCGTCTGTTCCCACGCCGCCTCACGTCCGACCCGCCGCAGCTCTGAGCGGAGACGTTAAGGCGGATCAGACGCAGATGTGTTAGTCGGTCACAGGTCAGCTTTCAGTTCCTGTCACATTTCCCAGGAGGCTTTGGGAACCTCTTGAATACCTGGTGACCCCTCTGAACGTCTCTTCTGATACAAACTCATGTTGCTGTTATTTATAATGTGATTATTTAACGGTCAGTATTTCATTCAAGCTCTCCTCTAATGTGAAAACCTTTCCATGTTTTTACCTTCTTCATGTTGTTTGAGTCGTGTCGAGCAGCTTCTGTCTCTGAAGGATTCAAACTTCTTCTTGTATCATAATGAGCAGCGACGTCACAGCTGAAGTCGTGGCGTCTTCCTCTGGTGGACGAGCCTGATGACGCCTGCAGGAAGAGACCTGGTCTGTCCTCTAAATATTAGATGGTTGGAGCTTAAACAGTGTGAAGATGTGCTGCTCTTCTGCTGATTTGAATGTGTTGGTAACGATGTGGAGAACCAGTCGATGTGGACTGGAGGCTGTGCTGTTTGCTCTGCGATGGAGTTATTTTCGTGCTCGTTCACACCACTTCCCCTCAGAGAAATCACAAACGCTTTTCTAAAATCCACTTAAAGCGCCGCTGCTGCTTCCCCATCCAAACCTCGGCGGGACGGCGGAGGAGCCGAGCACCACACGAGAGATAAACGAAAACAGAATTAGACTGGATGAAAGTTTAATGATCTCTGTGGGGGAATTAGATCGTCGGAGAAAATAAGAGCTCAGAGGATCGACGAGGTGAATAATTACAGCAGCAAAGATGAGAGCGGCTGAGAGGAGGAACGATCCTGTCAGACTGTTTCACTGCTTTGTTCGTTCAGCGAGTCTGCTTTAGTTTCTCATCACCATCATCATGTTTTAATGGAGATTAGATGTCTCAGCGACCCCCTGAGGGTCTGGATGATCTCGTCCACTCTTCTCTCATGTGTTGCTGTTTTTCCGCCTCGTGCGATCGACTGAACTTTGGTGTTTAATAGGAAACACAGCAGGGATCCAATCTTAACGACCGCACTCGTTAAAGATTGGATGGAATAAAAATGAAATGTGTTGTCGTCCCTCATCACTCAGTATCTCCTCTGTTGTCTTCCAGGCTCAGATCGCCTTCCTGCAGGGGGAGAGGCGAGGTCAGGAGAACCTGAAGAAAGACCTGGTGAGACGGATCAAGATGCTGGAGTACGCCCTCAAACAGGAGAGGTGAGCTGACGGACAGACTGTTGGTTTAAAACATCCAGAAACTGAACTAACATCATGATCAGAGTGTGAAGAAACATCAGTGTTGACGTTCTGTCAGAGTCGTCTCTGTCCTGTGTGTCAGAGATGTCTACTGGAGTTAGCATGCTAACAGCTAGCCTCCTCACAGCCCTCTGTATCTCAGAGGTGACAGTCTGACAGCCTGTAGCTTCAGTTCACTGCTGAGTCTAATAAGTCGACAACATAAACTCATAAATGTGAAGAAAGGAAATATTTTGACCGAAAAATCCAACCGTCCACCGTCTGAACTCAAGTTTCTGTCTCTGACTGAACTCAGACCAGTTTAATCTGCTCGTTAACTCATCGTCAGACTCACTTCATTCAGACTGGACCTGAACTGAGTCAGAGTCACCAGAACAGTTCTGGTTTGTCTCCACAGTCTCCTCTGGTTCGGTCCAAACAAACCCTCAGTTCACAGTAACATGGGAAAGTGTCTCTCTGTCCTCTCGTGTCTTCTCGTCCCTGTAGAGCTGCTGTAAATCGCCTCTGTAGTCTGTCTCCTGTCTCTTCCCCCCCTCGTCTCAGTTCAGTCCCAGTCTGCCGTCCAGACGTCTTCGCTGGCCTTCGCCTGTGCTGACTCCTCCTGTGATCTGATATCGCCGCCACACAAAGCTAATTAGCTAACAGCAGCTTGCTACAGCCAAAGATAGCTAGCAACGAGCAGCGGTTGCTCTGGTGATGTGCTGCCCCCTGTAGTTTTGGAGACACTTTCCAGTTCTGTCCACATCACGTGTTCAAAGTCAGACTCAGACCAACATGTTGGTCCGTCTCTCAAGACTCTCTGACTTCCTGTCTGCTCATTGGTTCCCACTGACGACAGAAATCTTTACAAACATGTCACACATTTATATTTATTATTTTAACTTTCAGAGTTCCTCAAACAGCTGCTCACTGTCGTTTTTATCAGACAGACAGGAGGAACTGGTGCATTTGTCCGGGACTACTTTCAGCGGCGGATTAATCCACATTTGGTGCTGCAGTGTGTGTGTGTGTGTGTGTGTGTGTGTGTGTGTTCATGGTGAACAACAGTGTGTCTCTCTGATGTGTTTTAATGGGGCTGAGTTTGTAATCTGAGGTCTGAACGGAGTTAAAGTGACGCCGATTGAAACTCGATCAGCCTGTCGGTGTGAAATGGATCCGTCCAGCTCACCGAGCAGCTGATCCTCTTACCGAGTTATTAGTAATAAATCACATAATCTGGCGACGGGTTTCTCAGCCTGCTCGTCTGAGAGTGTGATCGGCAGGTCAGGAGAGGGGGGTTGTGGGAAAACTACGAGCGTTAAAATACCAACATGCGTCAGTGAGACAGTCAGAGAACATCACATCACAGAAACAAGCTTTATTAAGGACGTGACAGCAGCTCGTTAAAGGGTCATACTGGTGTTTTTAATGCATTAGTTCATTCATTACAAATCTTAAACCACTGCTGATCACTTTATCTTTGTGAAGATTTATTTTCTGTCTCTCAGACGTTGGTCGTGAGCCGACAGTCGGAAACTTTGGCAGAAATATGAAGCGGACTTTGATTTCAGAGATTCAAAGGTTTTATTTATCACAGGCAAATTATACAAGTACAGCAGCAGTGAACTGAAATCATAAAAATAGTGCAGCCAGAAAATAAACTGAGAAGGAGAATAAAATGACAGACTTAGATATAAATAGAATAATATATATATACATGTTATAAACAAGAATGAGATATAAGTATTTACAGAAGAAGAAGAAGAAGACCGTGTGAGAGTGTGTATACATGTGTGATGTATGGTGTGATCGATCATCAGTGTGTGATCGATCATCGGTCTTCTGTTGGTTTCAGTTCTCACACTGAGATCAGCCCAGCTGTGAGGAAACATCTCAGCTGGTTGTCGACTAGATTAAAAACGAGCCGCCGTGAAGTCTGTGGAGGAAACGATTGTTTTTCACTGATCAGCTGGTTCTAATAAGACATTTAACGATACGTTTATCGTAGAGGGAGAGAGAAATGATGACGTGATATCTAAAGACACTGTGACGAAGACTAACACCACATGTCATGAGAGAGCAGGTGTGTTTCTGTCCACCTGTGGCCAAGAACGGTTTTACATATCAACTCGGATGACATCAACAGACGTAGTTGGCGAGCGGCGGCGCCCGGTC